>JACXGM010027369.1:0-14511 GCA_016801145.1 Umbra pygmaea | reverse complement strand
GGTCCTGCCCCCATACACATCGATGGAGCTGAAGTCGAGAGAGTTTCAGAGTTCAAGTTCCTCGGTGTGCTCATCAGCGACAACCTCACATGGTCCAGACAGACAATCTCGGTAACAAAAACTGCCCAAAAGCGCCTATACTTCCTGAGGAGACTCAAGAAGTTTGGCATGTCTGTCAGGATTTTAACAAACTTCTACATGTGCACCATTGAGAGCATCCTCTCAGGCTGCATTACAGCCTGGTATGGCAGCTGCTCCGCTGCCGATCATAAGGCCCTTCAGAGGGTGGTAAAGTCAGCTGAGCGCATCATTGGCTGCTGCCTTCCCTCCGTGCAAGGCATCTACCATAAGCGATGCCTTAGGAAAACAAAGAACATCATCAAAGACCACAGCCACCGAGGCCGTGATCTTTTCTCACTACTGCCGTCTGGTAGACGTTACCGGAGCATCAAGGCACGGACCACCAGACTTAAAAACAGTTTCTTCCCACAGGCCATTCGGCTGCTTAACATAGAACACAGACACTGATCGCAAACCGTCTGTTGAGCACTAACACTAACACTCTCTGGTCACCCTATGCTCTCTACATCTGATGTAGCAGAATTCAAATACAGCTTAAAGCAATTTTCCATGCCAAATCTATAATATTTACCACTCCTACTTTTGTACATTTTCCAGACCGCTGCTCAGTACATAGCGTTTTATCATTATCATTATTATTACTATTGTCATTATTATTTTAAAATTCTTGATTGTTGTAAATTCTTGTTTATAAGCCCACTGCATAGAATCGCCGTGCCATGTCAAAAGAAATTTCTCTGCATAGGATGATGTATGTTATCCAATGCATATGATAAATAAACAACTTTGACTTTGACTACGCAAGCAATGATGACTTTCATCTTGATATTTTAGCGCAGATGTATACCTAGCTGAATTGCACTGTAGGGGTGAGAACGAGTATGCAAACCTGTGTGTATGCCTACTGTAAAATTACCACATCAAACGTAATCAAACGTAACACGCTAACATGGATGCAGCTATGAAGCTGCCGGGTTTGCTTCACTACCTGCGAGGCGAACTATCATGCTGCGAACTATCACGAGGAAAATACATGCCCAGCACGCCACAGAGAAAGCCGCAAAAGATGAGAAGATGATAAGATGATAGAGCGAGGTGTGTAGCAATGATTGGGGACCATTGGACATCTGTCAACAACGATAACTACCTCGCCGTTACTGTACACCTCATCCATGCCAGCTGGGAACTTCACTCCTTCACTTTAGGTAGGCTACATTATGTCATTTTAAATTACATAATTTCATTTAATTACTTAGCCTATTAATTACCAGGAGAAATAGAGCTTGGATTGATTGACACAAAGCTACTGACTGTAAAACAGTTTATCACGACCTCTTATGTAGCCCTACATTTCAAAGTTCATGTTTAACTGAATAAACAGTTAGTAAACACAAGTACATCTTATTAAACATGATTTATTTTCATCACCAATTATCATAGTAGAACAGTTCTCAAGCATTTTGGAAACAGGAGATGAGCCCCTGGTCTAGGTAATGCGCCACGTGGCTTTAGACACCCATTCTAAAAGACTTACTTTTAGTCATTATTTGGGTAGCACACATATTCTGAATGCCTTTGGCAAAATTCTAATGAGCCATTTTAATATAGATTAATCTAGATTAATTCCAAGATTACAGTGAGATTAATCTAGATTAAAAAAATTAATCTATGCCCACCACTAATATAAACCTTAAGGTTTGAGATGAGTTCTGGCCTAAGTGAAGACGATGAGCATGGCTACGATGATGCTCATCTTAGTCTTGACTCCCCAGTTCAACAACGGGGGCAGAAACGCTGGCTGCAGTCTGTTTTGATATTGGTGGTCTCTGCATTACATCTGAAAGGTGAGAACTACAGAATGTTTGTTTTTGAATTGAAAATATATAGTGGGTGCAGAAGGTATTCAGACCCCTTTTAAATTTTCACTCTTTGTTTCATTGCAGCCATTTGATTAAATCAAAAAAGTTAATTTTATTTCTCATGAATGTACACTCAGCACCCCATCCTGATGGAAAAAATCAGAAATGGTGAAATTTGTGCAAATTTATTAAAAAAGAAAAACTGAAATATCACATGGTCATAAGTATTCAGACCCTTTTGCTGTGACACTCATATTTAACTCACATGCTGTCCATTTCTTCTGATCCTCCTTGAGATGGTTCTACTCCTTCATTGGAGTCCTGCTGTGTTTAATTACACTGATAGGACTTGATTAGGAAAGGCACACACCTGTCTATATAAGACTTTACAGCTCACAGAGCATGTCAGAGCCAATTAGAATCATGAGGTCGAAGGAACTACCCGAGGAGCTCAGAGACAGAATTGTGATAAGGCACAGATGTAGCCAAGGTTACAAAACAATTTCTGCAGCACTCAAGGTTCCTAAGAGCACAGTGGCCTCCATAATCCTTAAATGGAAGAAGTGTGGGACAACCAGAACTCTTCCTAGACCTGTCCGTCCAGCCAAACTGAGCAATCGCGGGAGAAGAGTCTTGTTGAGAGAGGTAAAGAAGAACCCAAGGATCACTGTGGCTGAGCTCCAGACATGCAGTAGGGAAATGGGAGAAAGTTCCACAAAGTCAAAGTCAAGTCGGCGCTTTATTGCAGAGTGCCCCGACAGAAGCCTCTCCTGAGTGCAAGACATATGAAAGCCTGCATAGAGTTTGCCAAAAAACACATGAAGGACTCCCAGACTATGAGAAATAAGACTCTCTGGTCTGATGAGACCAGGATTGAACTTTTTGGCATTAATTCTAAGTGGTATGTGTGGAGAAAACCAGGCAGCGCTCATCACCTGCCCAATACAATCCCAACATTGAAACATGGTGGTGGCAGCATCATGTTATGGGGCTGTTTTTCAGCTGCAGGGACAGGATGACTTGTTGCAATTGAAGGAAAGATGAATGCGGCCAAGTACAGAGATATCCTGGAAGAAAACCTTCTCCAGAGTGCTCAGGACCTCAGACTGGGCCGAAGGTTCACCTTCCAACAAGACAATGACCCCTAAGCACACAGCTGAAATAACGAAGGAGTGGCTTCGGAACAACTGTGACCATTCTTGACTGGCCCAGCCAGAGTCCTGACCTAAACCCAATTGAGCATCTTTGGAGAGACCTGAAAATGTCTGTCCACCAAAGTTTACCATCCAACCTGACGGAACTGTAAAGGCATGGAGAGGCATGGTGGCCTAGTGGATAGCACTGTGGCCTCGTAGCAAGAAGGTTCTGGGTTCGAGCCCCAGTCATCCAGGGCCTTTCTGTGTGGAGTTTGCATGACCTCCCCGTGTCTGTGTGGGTTTCCTCTGGGTGCTCCAGTTTCCCCCACCATAAAAAAACATGCAGGTTAGGTTTGGGAATACTGATGGAAATTAGCATCTATGCTATAATCTGGCTCATTTACAGTCTGTACATAAGTGTAAGATTGTTGATTAATGTGCACTGTCCCAAGTTAATAAATAAACAATATCAAATCTGCA
The DNA here is from genome assembly GCA_016801145.1 of Umbra pygmaea. Classification (NCBI taxonomy): domain Eukaryota; kingdom Metazoa; phylum Chordata; class Actinopteri; order Esociformes; family Umbridae; genus Umbra; species Umbra pygmaea. The sequence continues at coordinate 10,955 of JACXGM010027369.1, read as the reverse complement.
AGGAAGAATGGCATAGGATCCCTAAATCCAGGTGTGATAGACTTGTTGCATCATTCCCAAGAAGACTCATGGCTGTACTAGCTCAAAAGGGTGCTTCTACTCAATACTGAGCAAAGGGTCTGAATACTTATGACCATGTGAAATTTCAGTTTTTCTTTTTTAATAAATTTGCAAATATTTCTACATTTCTGTTTTTTTCTGTCAAGATGGGGTGCTGAGTGTACATTAAGGAGAAATAAAATGAACTTTTTTGATTTTATCAAATGGCTGCAATGAAACGAAGAGTGAAAATTTAAAAGGGGTCTGAATACTTTCCATACCCACTGTATTTTGGAGGAAGTTTAACTCAGCATTTTAAACATGACATAAGGAGTTAGCTATTGAGCTGGAGCCTCCCACACACACAAACTTTCGCATCACCAGACTGGAGGTCCCACCAAAAATGTACTGCATTCTTTTTAAATATTCAATATAGGAATGCTATCAAAGAAAATGTACTGAAACTTGTTAATAATGACTGTCACTCATGACTCACTAAACAAGATCTTGAAGGAGGAAGTAAAATAATTCAAAATGTTCTCATGTCAGTCACAACCTTCACCTAAAATGGAAAGTAATTGTATGGACTTTTTCCCACAGAAGGACTCAAGACGAAGGCAAAATAACAGAGGAACTTCACAATGCTCTTAAAACCTTTATGTGGCTTGGAAAACACCTGTGGCCTCATTTATAAACGTGGCGTACGCACAAAAGAAGACGTGCGCAGCTTTCTACGCAATAATTGGGATTTATAAAAAGCAAAGTTGGCGGGAAAATGTGCGGTCCTTTACGACAACTCTGACCCATGCGTAGGCACAAAAACAGGTGAATTGAGAAATGGCGACACCGCCGGCATATGGGTGAAACACGTGAAGCTGTCTTAAACTGCAGACCGATAGCTAAACGCAATCGAAATACTGCCTCTCATTAATAATATGAACATTTCACAAAGCCATTCTCAAAATCAACAGCATGTGGTGAAATACAAGTAAATTAAAACAAGATTGTAGCCAACGTAAATGCAAATAAAGACACATTTGCAAAAAGAACACTCAAATATGTTCTGTAATTATATTGGCATGTTATGTAATTCATCCTCATAAATAATACGTTAACCAGAACAAAATCATGTTTAAAACTGATATTCTTGTTGATGTCTCTGTCTGGCAGAGCAGAAAGACAAATAGATTATGATAGATAGATATATAGATCGATAGATAGATAGATAAATAGATAGTCATTATTGTCCATTGGGTAAAGTAGTTTTCATAGTATATGTCATCATCAGCAACAGAATCATAATGTTCATTTATATGTGTTTAGTTCATTTCATTTTTAAATGTGTTCCATCGTGACGCACGTCTTAACCATTTATTTTGAAAGGTGCAAAAAATTCCATTTACACAGAACTATTTCCCATTTACAATTAGATTCATACCAACATCTGTAGATTATCAGATACAGTCAAATGGATGGTTATAAAAAGACATTCCATCGCAATGCATATTTATGCAAAATGGCTGATCTTGCACTGTTAGAAGATAATAATAATAATAATAGCCTAATAGTACATTTTATTTAGTGGCACCTTTCATAATAACAGGAATTCTGGCAACTGGCACTTTCCACAGGGAAATGGCTGACAGGTCAGGGTTATCTCAGCCAACCATAGCCGGGTTATAGCAGACGTGTTAGGTATAATAGGCTTGTCGCATAATTAGCCTACATGAAGTTTCCATACACCGCGGGTGAACAGGCAAACACAAAAGCACAATTTGCAGCTAAGAAATGGTTCGTTCCAACAACGATTCTCACACTGATATGGTTAGTTGACTAATCAGTAAGTACTCATCAATGCTTGTGATTTTAGATTAAAGTTTCCGGCTAGTTGGCCTGTTTATATTGTTCAACTTTTAAATCAGTTGCAAGCAATCTACAATTTTGTGTTAAATACAATATATTATTCACTGCTCAGGAAAACTTAATTTGCAGCACGCAGAAGCATGTGCTGTCTGCACATCGCGCTGAAAATGAACAACGAATGGCGGGCTTTTCTCAGCTGATCTGGGTAGCTATCTTCATTAACTGGCTCTACTGAGCTCAATATTAAGAGTTGAAACACAAATTACACATCGTTTTAAAGCTAAAGTTCCCTTTAACATTGGTGCATTTGATTCAAAACGTTATGTTTTGTGGTGAATGTGACTAAATATTAAAGAGCAAGTTACACAGATAGGATAGATGTCCAACAGTCAATTCTTTTCAGAATCAAGTTTATTCCATGTGCTATAAATTATTGTGTCATTTTCAATATAATGTGCACATTAATCAACACAGCCTTTGTCTACCCTCTGCAGAAAGTGCTGCCAGCCAGTCAGAGGCAGGTACAGTAGTGCAGAAGGACAGAGTAAAAACACTGTAGCAGTCAACATATAACCAGGATAGAGAGGTAAGGTAAATGAGTAGGAAAGACTGGTCAATACTTATGAAAAGTATGAAAACACTCCTGTGGCACATTATCCAGTTTATGTAGTTATTTTAATCATTGGTTTATTAACCTGCATAATATAATAATCTGCCATTTTAGTGATGCATGATGTAGGCTATGTGACTTTGTTACTCTTTATACTAAACTAACATATAGACATTAAATGCAACAATTACAATGACTTCCTACATAAGTGTTCAAGTAAGGAAATCAATTGAATAAATAAATTAAGATCAATGGATTTAAGGGAATAAACAGTGGACCTATTCTGTAAATATATAATTTCTATATTTATTCAATACATCAATTTGACTGATTTTTACAAACCGGTCTGTAACATCAGTGATATTTTTGCAATTTGAACTTTGAATTTGCCTCAATCAATTGACTGATGTCTTTATATGAACTGTAACACAGTAACTACTTTGAAATTGCTTTCCTAGTTTTGCTCAATATACATTGTAAAAACTATTACTTATATATAACTTAAAAAAATTAAGACAACATTTTCCAACCACTTTTTGTAAGTTTAGCGAACTTCTTGTCTTTTTTACGTTGGGAAAAACTAGAAATAAACATTTTAGTGTGAGCTAAATTATTAGGTAAACTCTACTAAAAAGCCAAAAAATTAGGTTTAACCAATGTCTAAATGGACAGTGTTTTAATCACAAAAATCTAATTAAATTAAGTTACATTTAAAAGAAAATGTATGATTTGTAGTGGTGGGCGGATCGATCCCAAAATATCGATACTACCGATATTAGGTGTCTTGTTTGAAGATCGATATTAGCATCAATAGGATCGATACCACTTTCAGTTTCTCTCTTCTACACATTTCAGCAAAGCATAGAACTGTCACAATCTGCAAACAACGTTCCGTTGTCATGAACACATCTTAAGTGCTTCTCCAACTCCGCTGCTGTTGCTTATGACCGTGCAGTGCACTGAAACAACGACTACGAGTCACGCACGCACAGCACCAACCGCAAATCTTAAAGATACAGTACATGTTTTTACAAAGTCTCACAGGTGGGAGGTAGAAATTCCACCACTCACCTTACATTGCACTGCGAAAACACACATACAAAACAAGATAATGTGTACCTAAATTAAGATCATTTTGCATATTTTAAGCATATCATCTTCCAGTACTCTGAGATAATCTGACTCCCTAAAATGTCTGAAAATAAGACAAAAACATGGTAAAAAGTAACATAATAAGTAAATAATCCTTAAAGTAAGATACAAATATTTTAAATTATAAATTGCTACCTCATAAATCATGATACACTACTATTCTGTACGTTAATGTACATTAGTTGCTTTTAATAGTAAAAAGTATCGGTATCGGTATCGGCGATACTGGCCCTGTATTACTTGGTATCGGATCGAACTCAAATTTAGCAGTATCGCCCACCTCTAATGATTTGCCTTCGTAGGGAAATGCGGCAGGAGTGTTTACAGCTTTCGTATGCCACACTGATAGTGACTTCAAGATTGTATTTTTACAAATTAGAATTACCAACAAGCGTAATATTTTATTGCCCACAACTCACAGTGGAGAGAACTACGATGGTGGAATTACGTTGAACAAGATCGCTAAACTACGGTACATAGATGGGAACACTCTTCTCAGTAATGGTTGCAATAAATTAAACCACTTACATTTTTTATTAGGTTTGAGAGGTAAAGATTAGTATTATAATTTAGTAATCAATACATAAATGCATAAAGCAGAACATACCTTAAAACAAACAATTCTTAAGAAGAAAACGTTCAGAAAAGCATGCTGGGAAATGGCAACAGGAGCGAAAATGGGCGGGTCGTGTCTTTTTACGTCTGATACAAACTTTTAAAATGAGTTTTGTAAAATCAATTTATAGTGAAGTCCATAGAAATTAATTTTATTGTAGAAAATATTGAGTTACGAAAATTTTCAATTTTTTTAGTTATTGATAACTCAAAAAAACAAAGAACGAAAAATAAATTAATTTCTTGGAATAAATATAGTTTTTAAAATGAAGTCATACGGACAATAGCACCGAACAACTTTTTACAGTGTAGTTTTGGGCAAAATAGCTTGGCATAGTTGTTCAAATAATTAGAGACACAATGTCAAAAAACAATCTGGTATTGGAAGACGAGGACTGCAGGCACTGATCATATCTTAATAATAACAATACTATTAATATGAATATATTTAAAATGGCGGTAACATACTTTAATACTATTAATATGAATATATTTAAAATGGGGGGCCCAGACATGTGTATATATGTCTATATATGTATATATGGCTATATATGTATGTATAGGATTGGTAAACGCTTACAAGTCTGACTACCGAACCACTGAACAATCTGGCCTCATGTCACCTTTAAGCAGTTTGTTTATTCTAGCCTACTCATAAGTAATTGGTTTGATCAACTTAACACAGCCTGACTGAATTATATTACTTTAATGAAAACTTGTTAAATTTGTGCTTTTTTAAATAAATAGTGTGTTAGAGGAGACTGAACTAGGCCCAAGTTCAGAACATATTAGATTATAAATGGTTTTGTGGAAACTTTGGGAAATGGAAATAATGGATACTTGGAAAGGGGGTGTGTGTGTGTCCATGCATACATGCCTGCGTGTAGGGTGCCCTTTTTTTTACTTGAGCCCCTGCCCCACAAAATGTCTGTGCCTGGGCCTGGTTATTACCCAGTATGCTTTGTTGAATGGTTTCAATGTTTAATTGTTTTATTTGATTGTGAAAACTAGTTTACTAGAGGAGTAACTTAGTATTTGAATTAATGCAGGAAGTGTGCATTACGTTTCCATGCTTATTCATTCTTGCCAACCTGCACGCATTTTGCGTACCATTTACGCAATTTTAAGTTCATTTTAGTATGAAATACTACTCATAAATATGCAAAAATTGTATTTGCCTGTGTTTTTTTAATTCAAGCTATTATTACTAGTGCTGAGCCATTTACAGGATTCGGGGGAAGGAAAAAAAACTCATGCACCTGCTTCTCCCGTTGGTGATGGGTCTCTATCTAGTAATCGTGATACAGCTGCTGGATTCACTCATGGCAGCTCCACCTTGTCCGTTGACAATGACCCACCACTGATGCGTTAGGAAACTGGTAGGGAAATTGACCAAATTATTTGCCAATACATGTTTGAAAAGGGGCTACCCAAGCACATAGCTAACCAACACTGTCATAGTTTGCTAGCTTTTCTGCTGACATCTTAACAAGGTAGGTAGGTAGCGAGCTACAGTAACTAATGTTAATAATGCAAGTAGGTTAGCTACATAGCACTTGTGCAGCTAACTAACTTCACAGCTTTTAGTCAACTAGCGGTAGAGAGACCTTGCTCAATAAAAAGACACAGATAGCTATAGTTGTTAAATGCATACTCCTATTTAGTGCTTGCACACTTGTGTGATTCATGTGACAGCACGTTATGTACAGCAATGTTTCACGTTAGTGCAGCAAGCCTTAGCTGATAGAAGGAGGTGCTGGTGATGTTGGATGAGGAGGCAGACTTACTATTTACTAAAAATATAATTGCAGGATTGAATATAATGCCCTTCTGGTTAGATTGCAAATATCACGGGGGAAAAAACTACATGAACTGGAGACTATCACAGCATCTATCCCAATAATTTGAAATGTTATAACAGGAGTGCCCTACCCTCTATTAACATTAATAATAGCAGACCCTAATGGTATGTTTTCATTTTAATTCTATGGTTAAAATTGCCACTGATTATAGTCAGTTTTAGGATTTCATAAGACTCTCAGACAAGAGATTGCAATTTTTTGGTTGTTGAATAACAAGCAATGGGAAAAATAAAGTAGTCACTGTATCATTTAATATAGAAGTAATTTTATAAGTGTGCACACTGAAAAAAATGATTAATTGGATCAAACCTACGAAATTACTTCAACTGGTTACAAGCTACAGAATTAGGTTGACTCAACTCAAAAATAACACTTTGAAATTCAAATTTTACAGTAGTTTAACCTGCTTTTGTAATTTCTTCTAAACTAAATATTAGGTTCATTTAATCAACAATATAATGCTTTCAAACTTCAATATTTGCTTTCAGTCAAGCCAGATTCTCAATTTGAAATGCTATTCTATTTTAGTTCAAAAACACAGGGAGATCAACATGAATCAGGTAAAATGTTTATTTTCAAGTAACAATTAACATTTTCACCATCACTATAACATTGTTTAGAGGAAAATTGTGATTCATAAAAAAAAAATTGTGATTCATTGTATTAATCTTACAAAATTACTTTAACTGGTTACAAGCTATTGATCCATGTGTTATTTTGAGACAACCACTAAACAAAATTATAAATGTAACACTATTGTTTTTGCCCCCATTTATCATGAGTTGAACTCAAAGATCTAAGACTTTTTGGTAACACTTCATTTTACGGGGTCCTTGTTACAGTGTAATTACATTAGTAAGTACACTGTAACAAGTATTGTAACGAAGTGTATCAACCCATTGTTACAGTGTAAATACATGATGTAACTGGAAGTAATTGTGGTATGTACTTACACATGTGTAACAGTGATCACTTTTTTGAGCTTGTTACAAATGTGTAACAAACACTGCTTGTTACCATGCATGTTACACATGTGTAACAAAGACTGCTTGTTACCATGTGTGTTACACATGTGTAACAAATATTGCTTGTTACCATGCATGTTACACATGTGTAACAATGAAAGCTTGTTACCAATTATACTTATCCATTCCTCGACACCCACTCGACATCCACATAAATAATTTATTTAGTCATAATATTACTGTATTTACACAGATATCCTATCAAGGTGGGAGAACTATTCCACTAGGTACATTGTAACTAGGCATATGTTACATGTACCATGTTGTGTACTAGCGTAATAGTTCTCCCACCTTGATTGTGCTCTACTTTTAAATATGTGCCATCAGTTGGAGTCATTGACTTGATGAGTTTAGATTTGTTACATGTAAGTACCACTCAGGTTACACTTCATTTTAACTAGCTAATTCCAGTGTAATAACAGGTAGGTACATTGTAACTAGGCGTATGTTACATGTACTATGTTGTGTACTAGTGTAATAGTTCTCCCACCTTGATTGTGTTCTAGTTTTTAAATATGTGCCATCAACCTCAGTAGGTTACATAAATGTAACATTATTTTCAATGCACAGATTACAAAACCAACAAAATGTAGTTTGCATTTAACCTAGACAGTGCAAAAAATAGCATAGTTGCAAATATGGATGCAGATGATGTTGTGTCAGGAATATAGGATATCTGTGTAAATACAGTAATATTATGACTAAATAAATTATTTATGTGGATGTCGAGTGGGTGTCGAGGAATGGATAAGGATAATTGGTAACAAGCTTTCATTGTTACACATGTGTAACATGCATGGTAACAAGCAATCTTTGTTACACACGTTTAACACACATGGAAACAAGCAGTCTTTGTTACACAGGTGTAACATGCATGGTAACAAGCAGTGTTTGTTACACATTTGTAACAAGCTCAAAAAAGTCATTGTTACACATGTGTAAGTACATACCACAATTACTTCCAGTTACATCATGTATTTACACTGTAACAATGGGTTGATACACTTTGTTACAATACTTGTTACAGTGTACTTACTAATGTAATTACACTGTAACAAGGACCCCGTAAAATGAAGTGTTACCAACTTTTTCTATGTAGACAAAGTGCCTATTTCTGTCAAATATTTTTCACAAATCTTGTGTTAGTGATCTTTGAGGTCAGCTCATGATAAATGGGGGCAAAAAACAAAAGTGTTGCGTTTATATTTTTATTTGTGTTTAGTGTAATTCATTACCTTGTTACCAGTTGAAGTAATTTAGTAAGGTTAATCCAATGATTACTTTTTTCAGTGAAACAGTACAGTGATTAAAGTCACTTGGCAACTGAATGACAATTAACATGAATGTACTATTCAGACTGTAAAAGTGAATAAAAATGACATACAACAAATCAAACCTAGGCAAGTGTCAGTTGAAGAGAGACTTTCACAAGAAAAATATATTTGCAATCTCCCTTTAAAGCTGTTTTTACAGTACTGTAAAGGAAAAGTTTTTTATTTTGTAGCAAAGCCTTTTCAAGTTAAACAAAGAAGATCAAGACTGCAATTAAAGCACCACAAAAAACATGAACAGTCAAAATTATACACCCAGCCCTTTCTTCCATATAAACAAAGTTTCATGTCAAGACTATTAAAACTGCAAAAAACCTCAACATTAAAGTTAAGGAAATTTCAGGCAAGCTCCAGCCCCCTAAACAGCAGAAAATCTTTGTGCCGGTCATGTTTCCGACAACAGTCACAACAAACCTCAGTGTGTTCGATAATTCCCAAAACGGCCACCGGAAGTTGGCCAAATTTTTTTTTAAATACATCTAGATGCATTTGTTTTACTTCCTGATATTTGTCCCGTTAATTCTCCCGAAAGATTGAAACACATTAAAAACATACATTTTCTATTTTTGAAAATGTTGCAGTGATGTAACCAAATGTTTTTGGGCAACTTGCAACATTTGGGAATTAACTTGGGAATTACTAAACGCGCTGAGTTTTTGTTTAATGACTGTGTTGTTAGAAAAACATGACCGGCACAATGATTTTGAGCTGTTTAGGGGGCTGGAGCATTCCCTTAATGTTCACTTTTAAAGTTATATTCAACACCATTATACATGTCACATCCAAACTGGACAAGCATCAATCGAGCAGAGATTTTAAACTTAAGGTATTTGCTCCCTTTGCTTATAACCCAAACCATGTTTACATTACAATCTAAGAACATGTATTTAAAACTATTTGCATTACATTAGATGGAAGACCATCACCTTAAAACACCACATTTGCTTACACAAGATTATGTATCTTTTGATTCAATGCAGACACTCTGTTAGACATTTTGTGTACATCTCGCTGCATGAGAATCCTTTGTACTACCTCAAATGTGTTTCGGTGGAGCTTTGGATAGCTAAGATTAAGAGAATATATTAGTCCAAAAAGCATTACAAACGCTGATGCCACAGACTTCAACTCATTTAGCACTTCTACTCCCTCTATTACAATGCCAATGTCCTCTGAGTGTCCTAGAGTACCTTCCCCTTCTTTTCGTATCACATATGGCCATGGTCTGCTTCTCAAGCTCACTTTGTGCCTGATCTCCTTCAGAGTCCTGAAAAACAAAGAGAACAAAAATAAGGAACCTACACTGAGCCATAGTGCTGCTTTCATCAACGGAAATGATGACAAAAAAATCATCACTCAACGAACCTTTATCACGTGATGAAAGCGAGACGAGACTTAAATGCTGGTCATGTATGATGCAATATTGTTGATGAATAAAAATGAGACTAAATGTATCTTCATTTTCGTTGACCAAAAGGTGACAAAATGTTTCAACGTTATTTTGTCTCGTTTAGTTGTGTTATTATTATTTTTGCAGTATTTCTGTTTCCTGTATGGGTGGGCGGATCGATCCCAAAATATGGATACTACCGATATTACGTCTCGTTTTAAAAAATCATTACTATTGTCAATAGGATCAATACCACTTTCAGTTTCTTCTACTCGTTTCATCAAAGAATAGAAATGTCACACTATGCGAAAAACGTTCCGTCATCATGAACACATCTGAAGTGCCTCTCCGGCTCCACTGCTGTTGCTTGTGAGTGGTTGTCACTCAAACAACGAACATACCGGTCGTGCACACACAGCACCCCGCGGTGCGCACCCTGACTACGAGCAACAACCGCAAATCTGACATTATATTCTTAGCTAGACTGGGTCAGTAATGGTGTGGAGTGGCATTTAAAATAGGAACTCCACTATGTTTCTCTACATTCATTTTGTCCCATTGTCGGCTTCAGCTAAGATATAGAACACATCAGATAAACTTCTGCAAAGATTGCAGGCACTTTGGTGGAGCTCTGCTTAAGTTCCATCGTGACAAATGAATGGACTACGTGCGAAGTATGGAGGACCAAGTCTGACAAAATAAGAAATATATAAATAAATAAATAAATGCTCAAAAAATAAATAAGCATACAATTAATTGCACAATAAATACTGTAAATAAATAAATGTCTCATTGTATAATTTAAAAACTGCCTAGATTTATTTATTTACAGTATTTATTGTGCAATTAATTGTATGCTTATTTATTTTTAAAGGCACGCTCGGGTATGTGACGTAATGGATCTAAATGGCCGCACACCGCTGTCAACGTATTTTGTGCCTCTGATTCATGTTTTGATGTCACTCCGCTATGGAGGACCAAGTCTGACAAAATAAGAAATAAATATATAAATAAATAAATGCTAAAAAAATAAATAAGCATACAATTAATTGCACAATAAATACAGTA
>JACXGM010027365.1:0-14512 GCA_016801145.1 Umbra pygmaea | reverse complement strand
TCTCTCTCTCTCTCCCTGTCTATCTCTCTCCCTGTCTATCTCTCTCCCTGTCTATCTCTCTCCCTGTCTATCTCTCTCCCTGTCTATCTCTCTCCCTGTCTATCTCTTGTCACTTGCATATCTATCCTTTCTTCTGAAGACAGCATATCTAGATCTTCTTTCCTCTTTTCTCAGTCTCTCCCCATTGTATTTTTCTTCCATGCTCTTCTCTCTCTGCTCACTCAGTACACACACACACACACACACGCACACACGCACACACACAGTTAGTTACTAGCTATACTGAAGTTAGTATTTTTTACTACCCAATCTCAATTATGAAATTGATTATGTTGCATTTGCATTAGCTATTGCTGACATCAGCTCCTACCCCTGGGTTTGAAACATGAAACATAAAACACAGGAAAATGTAGTACAGCATCTCTGTGCTACAGTATGTACAGTACATATGTTTGAAAACATTTTTAAACAAGTGGTTAGGAATACATTTTTTGGAAAAAATGTATTAATTCTTGAAGAAAATGTAATGCACTATCAATGATGGTGTTTATATAACTCCCATCTATGTTGCTAACCTATTACTTTCATACAGATAATAACATTCTGGTATGCACATTTATATGTAGTGTCAAGTTTCCCATTGATTAAATATGTCTTGAACTTCTAGGTTTTAACTTAGCAATATTGATTTAAATATATTTCTAAGACTAAATACACTCACAGACTGCATGCATTTTACTGGCTGGGACAGCATTCTGACCAAAGCTTAGACGGGTGGCTCATGCAAGTAAAGGTTACACAACCAGCCTTAAACAAGGCTGAGGAATTAGTATCAATTTGATTTCTGATGCAGCACGTCTGTGTTAACCAACTACAGAAGAGAATAGATCCTGTGTGATGATATGTGAGACCATGTAGTCTAAAATTCCAGGTCCAGCTAGCTAGCTAGCTAGCCTCCATATCGGTTGTACTCTTCTGGGAACCAAAGCTACGAATTTCCACTGTCTGAAGCTTACTCTTTTTTTGTCTTGAGCAGTCATTGCATCAATCTATTAATTTAAAACAAATGCCGTTCTAATGCAATGACATACCACGATCACTACGAAAAAGGTCTATTTGTTTTCGTGTAATGATTACCATATGCTGCATTTGCTACAGGCTTGTTTACATTTTGTTAGTGTAATTTCTATAATCTTTGCTGCCGAAGCGTTTTGAAAAAAAAAATTACTCACACAATTTGAGCAATACAAGCAACACACTTGGTCGTCTTCAAATAGACCTTTTTTTTACAGAATAAAAAATGCAACATACAGCAATAATATATTGACAACTGTTTCCTGCAATATCATAGGCTTAAGAAAAAAAAGATCAAATGTGTTTAAAAGTAATCCAAGAAGTAATCCGCTCTTTTACCCTCATAATATAACACTCTCAAGTGTGTATGTGTTTTGGCGTACACCATCAGGCACACACACACGTAACACATCGCCCTGAGATTCTTCATTTACTAATAAGGCCAATTAGGGCACTGGCATGCACCGGTAGGTGCCTCCCGCACTAGTAGCTCAAAGCAGGGGGGTGTTATAAGATGCACTGCCTCATTGGCATTCAGGAGAGACCAGGAGAGTTAGGGAGATGAGGAGGCAGGACAATACATTGGAAGATGCAGACGGAACGCCCTAGAAAACAAAAGGTTGCCACCAGAGAGAAAGAGGAAGATATAGGGAAGAATAGGGAGGGTTTAAAAGGAAGGATACGAAGATGGAGGACCGAAAGATTCTGTAAAAGGAAAGACAGAGATTGAGGTGGAGAAATGGAAGAAAAGGAAATGGAAGGGGCGGAAACGATAGGTTATCTGCATGCATTTACTCTAGCCTGCATCTGTAACAAGCTAGTCCATTGTTATCAGCTTGCCTGCAGTTAATGTTACCCTTGGGTCCACATTCTGCGTGTGTGTGCGTGTGTGTGTTGGTGTGCGTTTGTGTGTGCATGTGTGTTTGTGTGTCCTCCGCCATTGATTCCTGATGATAGCCTCTGTTAAAGCCCCTAAATTGACCAGATCTTGGAAATGAGAATAACTGGAATAACACGTGCGCAGGAATGCCTAGAATCAGCATGCATGTTAATGTTGTTTATAGATCTCAGTACTGGTATAATGTCATGGAGTTCTAGGGCTTGTTTTTGGGAATTACATGCCTACTGTGATACTAGCTGCCATTAGAAAGGGAACTCCAGATGTTCAAATGTGTTCCCAGAGTAGTTTTAGGCAAAAAAAAGCATCCCATACGCAGCTTTCATTCATCATTGCGTTCATCTTGCCATCAATTTTCCCCATACCTTTAGTGCTCACACCCCTGAAAACATCAATGAGCCACCACCATACTTTATAGTGGGGATGGTATTCTTTTCAGTGTAGGCCTCGTTGACCCCTCTAAACATGGCGCAAAGCTGTGTTGTGAGCGTAAAGCTCTGTTTTGGTCTTGTCACTCCAAATTACAGTGTGCCAGAAGCTGTGAGGCGTGTCAAGGTGTTGTCGGGCATATTGTGGCTTTTTTGTGGCACTGGTGGAGTGAAGGCTTCTTTCTGATAACTTGACCATGCAGCTCATTTTTGTTCAAGTAGCGTCGTATTGTGTTCCTTAAAACAACCACACCTTCTTTGTCCAGAGCACCCTATACTGTATGTCATCCAAGGTTACCTGTGAGTTTTTCTTTGTATCCCAAACAATTTTCCTGGCAGTTTTAGCAGAATTATTTTTTGGTCTACATGAACTTGGCTTGGTATCAAGAGATCCCTGAATCTTCCACTTCTTAATAAGTCTTTGATAAGTGACTCACTGGCATTTGCAAGACTTTGGATATCTTTTTATAATCATTTCCAACTTTATGCAGTTCTAGTACCTTATTATGCAGGTCTTTAGAAAGTACTTTTCTGCTCCTCGTGGCTCAGTATCTAGCCTGCTCAGTGTCTCCAAGTGAGAGCTAAGAAACCCATTGACTATTCATACACAGACACTAATTGCAATTGAAAATGCTACAGGTGTGGGAAATTAACCTTTAACTGCCATTTTAACCTGTGTGTGTCACCTTGTGTGTCTGTAACAAGACCATTCATTCAAGGGTATGTAAACTTTTGATCAGGGCCATTTGGGTGATTTCTGTTATCAGTATGATTTACAAAGGAGCCAAATAACTGTGTGATAAATATGATCACTATCCTTACATAATAGTCAGATTTTTTGCATGAACAGTCATATTGTCAAAATCAATGCCAACATTGCACAATTTATACAGGGAATGCAAACTTGTGAGCACAACCGTACATTATGGATGACATGATATCTTTGAATTTCCACACTTTCCAGGGTAAATGCTGTATTATTTGAATAAAATTCAAGGGTACAAATCCTTTGGCCCTTGTTTGTATGAGACGGATAAATCTGCCACGGCATCTCTTTTTTAATCTATACTACAGTGCACATTGTCGCTGAAGCAGTTTGTGTTTTTCATTCCATCTAGTATTCATTACCAAGACACCTCTAATAACTGTGAATTGTTAGTACATTAACCTCATCCTCATAGCTCTGTTGTGACCTGTAAAAGCTGAAGGGTCACGAGTCGAGACCAGGTTAATCAATTACTGCTTTTGGTTGTTAATCTGTCGCTAGTAACGACACCCTTGCAAGGTGGCCGTTTGCATCAGTTAAAGTAAAGCCAAAGTCGGTTGTGAAAGGGGCTTGAGAGCTGCATCTTGGTGTGTTATGATTTGGATATGTGTTGTTCAAGTGTTCAGATACAGTAGGGTGAGTATATCAATTCAAATGAGATAAAACTGATAAGGCAGAAAGTGTGTACGGTCAGAATAATGCAAAAAGGGCCGTACAATAGCTAGCCACATTTATGATTTTTTCTTTTTGTGCATATTGTCAACATTGAATGTTTTTTATATTCGTGAAGAAATTGGATGAAAGCAACCGATGTTAACAAATAACCAAATGTTCTAATTTGATGAACATAGTTGACACACCCACTGAAGAGGTCATGGCCCCGATACATTTAACTGGTTGCGCCTCCTCTTGTTTCAGTGACATCATCGCTGCTTCCTGCTAATCACTCACTCGTTCAGTCATTCATTTTGACCAGCTCCTCCATGCAGGACCAATCACTGCTGGTGTTGCCGCATCTCCGGTGGGTTAGGTTTGGAATTTGATTAGAACGATCAAAAACGTCAGATGTGTTGTTTTTCAGCCTTTGTGAGGTAGTCTTCCCTCTCTGTGTTTTTGCATCATTGTCTTGCTGCATTAACCAGGTGCCCTTTGGCTTTATACGCGCTTGGTCTCTTCAAATCTCTAATTCACATCAGAGTTTATGGTTCTTTCAATAATTGCAGGTCTTCCAGGTCCTCAGGGAGAAAACCATCCCTAAGCCCTCACTCCACCCCCCCTGTGTGAGCCTGGCTAGCTAGAAGACTTTTGGTGTGGAATGTCAAAACTGGATTGTTTTTTTTTAGGACACTACAGGACCCATGTCATCCAAAAAGCCCCCGCTAGCAACAAGATTAGCGTCAAGACACCAGTCAAAAGTGGAACCCGTTTGGAGAAAAAACAGACCCTGCATTCCACAGTTAGGAGGTGGTCATAGCAATGGTCAAGCAATGGGTTGGAAGTGTGATGAGATGTGAACGGACTTGTGTACGTCTTCACTGTCTTTGGTTGTACAATGGCTGTGCCCAGCCATGAATCACACCTGATGCCGCACGCGATGTCTGTACATTTGCTGACACATCTGCTGTCTTGTCAGTTCACTGATTGAAGCTAATTGGGTTCAGCTGAAAGCCTAGTAGTAAAGCGCTTCAGGCCAGTAAACAAAAGGTTGCTTGCTCTCAACCTAAGCCTGAGAAGGCTAAAAGAAAAAATCTGACATTTCACCCTGTACTCAGCCACTTGACCCCATTGATCCTGTAGGTCTGGATAGGTTTTTCTCACTGAAAAGTGAAATGTTAGTTTTTTAAAGAAAGTGACCTCCGCTATCAAGGTTTATTTGGTTGATTCGGATGTGGTCCGGCAGTGTCCCAGCTTGCTGGTGTTTGTTTACCCTGTGATGTAACTTTTTCTCTTCCCGTTGTTAGAATGTGGCCGGGCAGAATATTATTAACACTATCGAGCCCAGCATTTATGTGAATGACTGTTCTCCAGTAAAACTAAAGCTTTGCTATTAAAACTCATAAAGCATGTAAGTCATGAAAAGCAAACTCGGTTTCACAACCCCGTGTTTGAAAGCTCATATCTCCTAAGTTCCACCACGCACCTTGGACAAATGAATATAGAGGAAGAAATTCTTGGACTGTCTGAAAAAGGACCTACAATGTGTACCTCGGGCAAAAAGGACACAATAATTAAGTTAGATTAAGTGCACTATTAAAGAACCAATATTCTTAAATGCTGGAACAATGATGTTGCTTCATAGAGTGTATGAGGATCTTCACGATCTGGAGATTCTTCCCTGGATAGTCGTTATCCACATGGAGTAACTCGAGGTGTGTATGTTAAACCGATTTATACGAGTGTGCTTTATCTAGTGCGTTAGTCACTGAGAAGCAGAGTTTGTTTTTCGACTGGCAGATGCCACCGGTCAATCTGGAGTAACAGTCTGGTAGGAAGACAAGCGTAGCGTCTGTCAGTTATTTGAAGGGCCAGAGGGGTTTTGGGTTTGTAGAAACATGTTTCTCTGCCAGATTGCACCGATGCTACCCAGAAAGAATTCGGCACAATGTGAACTCATATTGGTGTTTAGAGGGAAAAAGAAAAATGACAGTCTGTGCATCTGTTACCATGTAGTTGTCTTAATGCAAGATATCTAAACTTTGAATGAAATATAATTTTTCCAAATAGATAATGGTGTTGGTCTGTTGATTTGATATAGGACATAATATAGTTTTACATATAGTCTGTTGAGGCCAACACAGTCGACCTTTATTTTAAATGCAACTTTACTGCAATTAGCCATTTCATTTAATTATTGCTTATTCAACCCCTCGTTTGATTCCAATCAGATATGTGGACTTCAGTTGCCATCTGGAGGCATTTATGTTTGTGATGTGGATGATATTTAATCAAAATCATTTTAACGGAATCCATTTTACAGCTCCACTCACAAACAAGCCCATAATTCCAGGAAGATGATGACAACACGTGTTTAGCCCTGTGCTTTGGCACACACACACACACACACACACACACACACACACA
Organism: Umbra pygmaea; assembly: GCA_016801145.1. Lineage (NCBI taxonomy): Eukaryota > Metazoa > Chordata > Actinopteri > Esociformes > Umbridae > Umbra > Umbra pygmaea. The sequence continues at coordinate 8,265 of JACXGM010027365.1, read as the reverse complement.
CACACACACACACACACACACACACACACACAATAATTGGAGTGTGTATTTGTTTTTTCATGAAGTTCATTTCAGAGGAATTAATTATAGAGGAATTGTCATGAATCATATTAATTCAGTTGTAATTAAACTCAACCTCTAGTAAAGCATTTTGTTAAAGGGGAAAGAAAAACGATTGTTCAGTGAGAGAGAAAGAGGGGAAAATAAATAATAAGAGGGACACAGCTCCTGTATAGTATAGTGTATATGTGTATGTTTAAATTACATTAAATACTTTATACACACAGTATTAGTATATACAGTTGTGCTCAAAACTTTGCATACCCTGGCAGAAGGTTATTAATTTTGACATTGATTGAAAAATCTGACTGTTTTGTTAGGATAGTGATCATATGAAGCCAGTAATTATCACACAGTAGTTTGGCTCCTTTGTAAACCATACTGTTAACAGAAATCACCCAAATGGCCCTGATAAAAAGTTTACATACCCTTTAATGTTTGGCCTTGTTACAGACACAGGGTGACACACAGGTTAAAATGGCAATTAAAGGTTATTTTCCCCACACATTTAGCATTTTAAATGGCACTTACTGTCTGTGTATAAATAGTCAATGAGTTTGTTAGCTCTCACGTGAATGCACTGAGCAGGTCAGATACTAAGCAGAAAATAATTGTCAAATGACCTTCGTAATAAGGTCCTGGAACTGCATAAATTTGGAAATGGTACTGTTCAATCAATTATTAAGAAGTGGAAATTCCTCTTGATACCAACACAAGGTCAGGTAGACCAATGAAGATTTCAGCCAAAACTGCCAGAAGAATTGTTTAGGATACAAAGAAAAACCCACAGGTGTCCTCATGAGACATACAGGCTGCTCTTGAAAAAGCTGGTGTGGTTGTTTTAAGGAGCACAATAAGACGATTCTTGAACAAAAATGAGCTACATGGTCTAGTTGCCGGAAGAAAGCCTTTAATGTGTCAGTGCTACAAAAATGTCATACAATATTCCAAACAACAACTTGACACACTTTACAGCTTTTGGAGTGACAAGACCAAAATAGAGCATTATGGTCACAACTAAGTGCTACAGTATGTGTGGAGAGGGGTCAACAAGGCCTACAGTGAAAAGAATACCATCCCCACTGTGAAGCATGGTGGTGGCTCACTGATGTTTTGGGGTATGTGTGAGATCCAAAGGCACGGGAACCCTTGTGAAAATTGATAAGAAGATGAATATAGCATGTTATCAGTCAATACTGGCAAACAATTTGCATTATTTTACACAAAACCTGTGCATGGACGCTCTTGGACATTCCAGCACGACAGTTACCCTAAGTTCAAGGCCAAGTTGACCCTCAAGTGGTTATAGCAGAAAAAGGTGAAGGTCCTGGAGTGGCCATCACAGTCTCCTGACCTTATTATAATCCAGCCACTCTAGGGAGATCTCAAACGTGTGGTTCATGCAAGACGACCAAAGACTTTGCATGATCTGGAGGCGTTTTACCAAGACAAATGGGCAGCTATAACATCTGCAAGAACTTGTGACCTCATAGACAATATCACAATTTTTGAGCACAACTATGTACAGCTACACTATCTCACAAAAGTGAGTACACCCCTTAGATTTTTGTAAATATATGATTATAATTTTTCATTTAACAAAACTGAAGAAATTACACTTTGCCACAATGTAAAGTAGTGTGTGTAGAGCTTGTATAAGAGTGTACATTTGCTGTCTCCTCAAAATAACTCAACACACAGCCATTAAGGTCTAAACCACTGGCAAGAAAAGTGAGTACACCCCTAAGTGGAAAAAGTCCAAATTGGGCCCAATTAGCCATTTTCCCTCCCCAGTGTCATGTGACTTCTTAGTGTTACAAGGTCTTGTGTAAATGGGGAGTTAAATTTGGTGTTATTGCTCTCACACTCCCTCATATTGATCACTGGATGTTCAACATGGCACCTCATGGCAAATAACTCTCTGAGGATGTGAGAAAAAAGAATTAATGCTCGACGTAAAGATGGCCTAGGCTATAAGAAGATTGCCAAGACCCTGAGACTGAGCTGCAGCACGGTGGCCATACAGCGGTTTAACGGTGTCAAGCGTTTAGATGGTGTCAAGCGTGTGTGGTGGCAACCAGGTGAGGAGCACAAAGACAATTGTTTCTTGCCTACAGTCAAGCATGGTGGTGGGAGTGTCATAGTCTGGGCCTGCATGAGTGCTGCCGGCACTGGGGAGCTACAGTTCATTGAGGGAACCATGAATGCCAACATGTACTGTGACATATTGAAGCAGAGCCTGATCCCCTACCTTCAGAGACTGGGACGCAGGGCAGTATTCCAACATGACAACAAACCCAAACACACCTCCAAAACGACCACTGCTTTGCTAAAGACACTGAGGGTTAAGGTGATGGACTGGCCAAACATGTATCCAGACCTAAACCCTATTGAGCATCCCTGGGGCCTTTTCAAATGGAAGGTGGAGGAGCGCAAGGTCTCTAACATCCACCAGCTCTGTGACGTCGTCATGGAGGTGTGGAAGAGGACTCCAGTGGCAAACTGTGAAGCTCTGGTGAACTCCATGCCCAAGAGCATTAAGGAAATGCTGAAAAATAATGGTGGCCACACAAAATAATGACACTTTGGGCCCAATTTGGACATTTTCACATTTTGTTGCCAGCAGTGGCTTAATGGCTGTGTGTTGAGTTATTTTGAGGGGAATGTAAAATTGACACTGTTACACAAGCTGTACACTCATTACTTTACATTGTGACAAAGTCTTATTTCTTCCGTGTTGTGACATGAAAAGTTATAATCATATATTTACAAACATATGAGGGATGTACTCACTTTTGTGAGATACTGTATTGTATAGGCTCACTTAGAGAAAGATAAATATAGAGACGTACAGTATAAAGGTACATGTAGAGCGGTACAGTATAAAGGGACGTTTTATGAGAGACAAAGGTTAAAGGAAAAGTGGTTATCAAAATGCTAATGTCATTTGGGGATATTTACAGCAGAGTGTTAATGCAGTTTAAATCAGGCTCTTTGTCCAGGGTCCGTCAGAAGGGCCCTGTTGTGTCCTAATAAATCATCCATTAAAAGCTGATGTGACCTGAATAGCTCGTCATACATATATAATCATCACATCGCCAGTACAGAGCGCACACAGCCAGACAACACTTGAAACATTTATGAGGATGCTGAAAAAAAATCTAACGGGCAACTGATGGGATACGAGTAGAGCTAATAAGCAGCTGAAATGTACCTCCAAATGATGTGCCTAGTCATAACAACAAGTAGGATTGTGTAGTTCAGAATGATTGCGTTTTCACAATGATCTTATACATGCATGTGATCATAATTATTTGATTCGTAATGTGGTAATTGACATTTTAACCTATTAACCTTTTTATAAAAGTATTTATATTCATCATATGTGGAGTCTTAACATATTTCCTCCTCTCTGTTCTAGGATAGGGTATAGGTTCTAGTCCCTGAGATGTGAGGAACTGGATTTGTAAAGAGCTTTGAGGAGAGAAGACGTTCCAGGTATGTGACAAGTCAGTTAACTGTCCTCGTCAGATCAAGTTGCTAGAACATTCCATGCACTGTTTCCTCAATGTCACTACCAAGCGTATGAAAAAACATTAGGTCCAGGAATATCCCAAAACATTTGTCAGCTTGTTGTCAATTTACCTTCTACAAGTGATTCAACCTACCTTGCAAAAAACCCAAAAAGTTTCAGTTAAACGCATGAATATGCAACTTGACTAGATGGAATGCAGTTTCCTGCAGAATATTGTAATGATGAGCGTTCACAAGGTCTAATTTTACTTGTTTCGCTTTGTGCGATTTTGATGAGTTGATGGTTAGGTAAATTACAGACCACATTTGATCATGAGCGTATGCAAATCTCCGGGACGGTGGCTGTAACCCTCTAATGCAACTCTGTTTGGTAGCCACGCAAATCCAACAAGCCTGTTTGGATTGCGCTCCCCGATGCAAATTATGTTTTCGGTGTAATCATGCAAAAGTGCAGCTGGCATCCATTTCGCCATGCCTCCAGTCTCTCCCAGTCGGCAACCCTCACCCTCCCAAAGCGAACCTCTCCACCCGAACCTAATCGCATTCTCTCTTCCCGTCTCCCTCTCTCTCTATCTCGTTCACATTTACAGTCACTCACTATCTCGCTCACTAATTTGTCATGTTTTTTTGGGGCGAGTCTCCGCCTTCCTCTCTGTCATCCCCCCTCTGTTTTGGATGCAGACAGCCACCAACCTGCTGTGAGACTGAATTGGATTCAATGAAGGGATGATTTGCCCTAAAGTTTACCAATGAGTTTTGTGGACGACTAGCCGACCTCCCCCCGCCCCACACACACACGTACAAACACATCTCATCACACCTCCTCCACCATTACTGCAGGCTGTGCATTTTTCTTTAAAGTCACCTCCCCCTTTGTTTGTGTTTGCTTATCTCTCCTCGCCTCCCGCCTGGATATTTCTCCTCTTTGCCACTCAAAGAGATTGACATGAAGATGAATCCGACTCGACGAGAGGCGACATATTGTCTGCGGCTGATGGACTGACTTAATCGTAAGCCGCGGGATATGACGGCCAGGATACCGCTCACATTATTATAGCCAGCAATTTAGAAATTCAGTGAAAGGTTGCAGGGTCACCTATTTTGAATAATTTCACACAAATTCACTCCAGGATGTTTTGCTTGTTACATATACCGGTGTCGTTGAAGGGATTTAAATGCATTTCCCCTCACCAGCACAGACTTTCAGTGTAGGAGTTATCTAAGTCTAATGTCTGTGTATACAATGTGAAAATATATATTCATGTAAAAAAAGTATGTCTAAAAATGTGTTATTAGAAGCAGGTAAATTACAAATGTATACATTTTTACATTACAAAAAGAACATGCCCTCATATATGTGTATTTACAGTTTCATCACAGTAAGTCATTTCACAATATCCTTAACATCGAACATCGGGCAAAACTAGGAGTAGGGTGCATGTTCAGAGGGGATCATTTCAGATCCAGGTACAATTGGGTTTTCTTGTGTTTCTCCCCTCAACATTTCCTCCAATGCTGTTTACGAAAGAGGCAGTAGGTCAATGAGGCAATGTAATTGGTATGCAATTATAGAGAATTGTCTTTTTATAGAGAATTGTCTTGGACTTCAACTCCCACAACCCCCTGCACTGTATGGCTCACAGGTGATTACAGTAGGAACCTGTTGGTACTGGATGGAGATATCACATAAGTTCCCTATTAGAGTTAAAAGGTGTCAAAATAATGTTTAAAGGTACAATATGTAGTTTTCCAAAACAATAACAAAAGATGTACTTTTCATTAAAAAAGCAAACATCACTATACCTATATTATTCAAATCCAGAGACATTTGTAATATAATTCGAAGACACGAGAAGTTTCATTTTGTCTTCCGTCAATGGCGTCATATAACCTTTGACTCCTCTAGTTGCTCTAATTTCCAGGGAACCACCAAACATAACGTGAATAAAGTTATAATATGTTTAACAATACATTACTTTGTCAGTAAACATTTTTTCTGCCGGAGACGCTAGATTGTAAGGTTGTCATTGATGTTGAAAACAAAACCCATGATCCCCCGCTACTTCCCGACGTCATCCAAGTACATCTTTTGCTATTGTTTTGATTGAGAGCCCCCTCGTGGCCAAAAGTTACATATTGTACGTTTAATACCTTCATTTGGTTTCACTTTCTTTTGCCTAATGTGCGGTCACTTTGGATTGAGTGTAGTCTGGCAGCTGAGTTGTGATTGAAAAAGAGACTGAAGTAAGGTCCTACCTATGCTGTGACACCATTCCCAGCATGCTTTGCATACGCATGCATGTTGCCCTGGTGACAGATGGACCACAGTGGGTTCCGATCAGAGGCAGACCTATGTATCTGTGTTGTTATCTTAAAGCAGTGCTCCTGGATTTATCATTAAGCTCTTCAGTTGACTCTAGTAGTTTGTAGTAGTTTGAATGGAGGAGGAGACAGGGTAGGAATATGTTTAGACTAAGTCAGCAATGTTCTCTGGAATTTGAATTAAACTCGAGAACTGTTTACTTTACAGGTCTTTCTGGTGCTTTGGCTAACAAAATGACCCATCACCTGGGGAACATGCTGATGTTCAACCTACAAGATTGAAAAGCCACAAGTAACTTGATGCAGTATTAATAACGATATTTTTACTTGTTAACACTTATGTAGCTTATCACTTGCACAGGCAGGTTTAGAAGCACCCAGGTGCAGTGCATGGGTGAATTCACTTTGGTAGCCAATGTAGGACAATTCACCACACCCCCTACAGAAAGTTTGTCATTGCCTACAGTGTATGTTACTCTGCAAACTGAGACTAGAAGTTGCTCAGTGGTTGAATACATTCGTTCACACACTTTTGTTGTCACAAAATTGCTACTTTGTGTGAAAGGCTACTGCTGTGGTTGTGTGACATGCAATTTGGAATCTCTTTTTTGGTGGAAACCCGACACCATGAATATCATGGACAGGATTGGTGACAAAGCGCAGCCCTGGCGGAGGAGAACCCCCACCGGAAAGAATCTTGACTTACTGTCGAGAACAGCTCTCGCTTTGAGCGTACAGAGATTGGATGGATCTGAGCAGAAGCCCCCTCGCCCCATACTCCCGCAGCACCTCCCACATTGTCTCCCGGGGTACCCAGTCTTACACCTTTCCCAGATCCACAAAACACATGTAGACTGGATGGGCATATTCCCAGGCCCCCTCCACTATCCTTGCAAGAGTAAAGAGCTGGTCCGTGGTTCCACGGCAAAGGACGAATTCTGCATTGTTCCTCTTCTATCTGAGGTTCGACTATCTCCCGAACCCTCCTTTCTAGCACCTTAGAGTAGACTTTACCAAGGAGGCTGAGAAGTGTGATACCCCTGTAGTTGGCACACACTCTCTGGTCCCCCTTTTTTGAACAGGGGAACCACCGCCCTGTCTGCCACTCCTTTGGCACTGTCCCAGACAACGCAATGTTGAAAAGACATGTCAACCAAGACAGCCCATCCCCACCCAAAGCTTTCAGCATTTCTGGATGGACCTCATTAATTAAATTAATTATTATTCTTAATGTCTATGTTGGTGGGAATACTGTAGCAGGTAAAACAAGTGTTTGTGCAATGCAAGCCAACTGTAATCAATTTATAAATAATATGGATATTATTGACTTACAGATGTGAAAAATAATTATATTAGGTGTCATGTAGGTTGGTGGACTATTCATGTTACTGTAATAATGCAGTCCTAAGGTACTGAATAAAATGCTTAAAATATCAAAGGTATATTGATCAATATATCCACCATTAGTTTAGTCTCTGCAACATCATAACATTCAACAGTCTATTCAGTATAGAGCTTGTCACCCAATTATTGAATAAGTAACCTATCTCGCTAAGCCATTCTGAGGTACATTCTGTTTTCACATGTTCCACTGCAAACTGTCATAAACAAATCTCACAGCTATCCGATTGCTGGCTCCCATTGACGAGACTCCAACTGTTTAGTCATTATTGGCTTATAAAGCCAAACCCAATAACAGACTAGTAGTTTGCTAGGTTTTTTCAGTCTGTGTCGAGAATATGTCAACATAATGGCAGTTAATTTGCTAATGATAACTGTGTTGTTGGTTGACAGAAATAATGACACATAAATTTCTGAAAACTGCAAAATATGCTTACATGGCAGAAGTAGACAATATACGTAAAGTACATCAGGTGTTCCTAATAAATAAATAAATAAATACATACATACATACATACATACATACATACATACATGGCAGAAGTAGACAATATACGTAAAGTACATCAGGTGTTCCTAATAAATAAATAAATAAATAAATACACACACACACACACACACACGCATACATACATGCATACATACATGCATACATGCATGCATGCATACATGCATGCATACAAACATACATACATACATGCATACACGCATACATACACATGCATACATGCATACATGCACACATGCATACATACACATGCATACATACACATGCATACATACACATGCATACATACACATGCATACATGCATACATACAAATACATACATGCATACATGCATACATGCATACATACACATGCATAAATACACATGCATACATGCATACATACAAATACATACATGCATACATACATACATACATACATACATACATACATACATACA
>JACXGM010027364.1:0-14512 GCA_016801145.1 Umbra pygmaea | reverse complement strand
GGCGGTGTCCTTGCCAACTCCACCTTTGGTCGGGCACTACTGGACGGGACTCTTGGCCTGCCACAGGATGCTCTGCTGCCGGGAGCTGAGCATCTAGGACCGCAGCCACATGTCTTTGTTGCTGATGAGGCTTTCCCACTGCGCCGTAACCTCATGCGGCCTTTTCCTGGCCTCAACCACTCTGGCAGGCGCAGAGTATTCAACTACAGGCTGTCACATGCAAGGCTGATTGTTGAAAATACCTTTGGTATTCTCACGTCTCAGTGGCGTATGTACAGAGGAGTCATTGGGGTCAGCCCTGCAAATGTGGACGCCTGTGTAAAGGCTACCTGTGTCCTGCATAATTTCCTGAGGAGGACCTCCAGGGCATCAACCAGGGCAACTGCAGGACCACCGCCGGCTGTAGACAGGGAAGTTGCTGGCCTACAGTCAGTAACCCGAGTGGGCAGCAACAACTCAGCACGGGAGGCCATCCGTGTCCGGGCGACATATACCTCCTATTTCTCCACCGAGGGCGCTGTCCACTGGCAACCTGGAGTATAAGCCTAGTGCTTCAAAACGGCTCTTTTAAGAGCCACCAATTACATTAAAGCATAATTTCCATGCTAAGCATCTATACACTTTTAAACTATAATTACATGGATTTAAAAATAATATGAAACACACAACCAAGAATGTTGAAAATAATTTACAATATTTATTGAAACAAATCTTATTACAATCTTAGTTTATTAACTCAATAGTAAATACTGATAACACCTAAGAAACCATGAACAGAAAATGTGTTCATTTTGCTTTTTTTCCGCCTCACATCACATTAAATACAATTGCAGTGGAGAACTTTGAATCCTTTATTTGCTAGCCTAGAAATAAAATCTCTATTTTGTCAGAAACTACTGAATCAGTATAAAATATGACATTCTTAATTTTGCTCTTAGATTTATCTAATTCCAGTCAGAAAGTTACGCAAAAAAATATAGATTTCATATGTGCATGTGAGGGAGAGAGAACAGGGGGCAGCTGACAGCACTGTGAGGGTAACAAGCTTATTAACACCCCTCACAGTGTTGTCAGCTGCACCCCGCTCCTTTCAGCCCAAGGGTCATCCTCACGACACTTTGCCTCATACACCAGGCGGTGCATCTCAAACTTTAGATCCTGCCTTGTTCTTAAAGACCGGGTTCTGAAGTCTTCCTGCAGGCTTTTAAAAAAATAGCTATCACTATCCTCAGGAGGAGGAGGAGGAGGAGAAGGGCTGGGGACAGGGACCGGTCTGTTGCTCACAGCCTCCAATGCTGTGAGCAGTCTCTCCTCAAAGTCAGAGGTATGGGGCCTCTTCCTTCTCGGGGCAGGCTGGCTAGCTCTCTGCACTGGTGTATTTTCTGTCTGAAGCTCTGGTGCCTGCTCTGGTGCCTGCTCTGGTGCCTGAAGCTCTGATGCCTGCTCTGGTGCCTGCTCTGGTGCCTGAAGCTCTGGTGCCTGCTCTGGTGCTTGCTTTGGTGCCTGCTCTGGTGCCTGATCTGGTGCCTGACTGTGCCTGGCCATGGCATTATCACTGTGATCTGGCCATTGTCGACTGTCATCTAATATGTCCCCTCCCTTCATATTACTGGACGTTGGCCGGTCCTCCATGAAACGATTGAGGAAACCCATGACTGCACTGTACCGCCATGGCCGGGCACTGCTTGCACCCGCGCCACTCCTTTGCCTATCTTTTTCCTTCTTTCTTTCCTTCCTGAACATGTCTCTCAAGCCTTTCCATTTCTTTTTGCAATCTTCAGCTAGTGAACAGACAACAGGAAAAAACACAAACAATGAATATTCAACATCACAGAGCAGCTTCTTTACATGAAGGCCTATTTTTCTCTCTTGTAAGCTTAACTGCATCATATATATTCTATAATATGCTTTGATTACTCTTCTGGCTGGTACTTTTAAACCTACAGTATGCTTCATCATCCTCTGGTTGTTTTTATCCAAAAGTGTTATCCATTAATCAATTAGGGAAATAGCACGATTAACATGATTTATTTTCAGAATTAATTACAGAAAATAAAAAACCCACAACAGTTACTGCACTATGCACTTTACCAAGTGTTAATCATGTGCTGCTGGTATGCATTTGGGGGAAGAGTGAGTACATATTGCTGGCAAGACAGACAACTTTGAGTACCTGTCAGAAATGGTTTAAACCTAAAATGCACAGCAGAATGGACATGACAAATGCCATGCCGAAAGAATGAATGAAACTGGCGGTAACTTTCTGGCGGGTTAACATGTTGTAGCCGTAAACCTCCCATTTGACTAAACTCATTAATTTAAGTGTATTGCACTAAATGCTTTTTGTACTTTAAGTTAAATGTGCACATTTAATAAGGTTAAAATGATCTGCAAACAGATCGTACCACTATCTACCAATGAAGACTAGCATGCTATGGTGCACTGCTCATTGTTGTTCCAATATTTCCTCCTATTTAAAAATAATCACGCACTTCACCAACTCACCGGAGTAACCAACTATCCCCGCTATTTTATCCCATGCTTCGTTTTTTTTTAACTGGTCCCTATATGCAAACAAACTCATGTCATAAATTATAGGGAACGCAGCGATAATTAGCTTTTCCTCCATTTTCTCGGAACTAATGTTTTGGTTAGAACTAAAGTTTACATTGAATGTTTCTCTGGGATCAGCCAGGGCATAGGACGTCTATTTCGATTGGTTGCTGGTCGTTAGCCACTGAACCGCGTCATAGCTCATTACCATAAAGTTGAACAAACTTCAACTTTTCTGCTTGACACTCTGGTCGCTCAACACGCCCAAAACGCCCAAATCGCGACGCCGACTGATTTAGCCGGTCCTTGCAGCTGAGAGAAGCTGGCTTCCATTGAAAATGAATGAGTTCTGGTATCTTTGGAAGCTCAAGTCTGTGGCGGTGTGTACGTACAGTGAGGCCATACAAATCTACTTAAATATAAAAAATCCAACTTACTTTGAACAATGGTCTTCAGGAACATGTCTCTAAAATATACTTTATCCCCTACACCAGTCCAGGTTGTATTAATGGAAAGGCGATTAGAGAAGATACTCTGAAGCATTAGCCATCCAGTTGTCTTTAGGTCCCTCCCACATTTGATTGCCAAAAGCTGAAAATCCGAAAGTGTTACAAATTATATTTCTCTGAAACTTCTCATACATAAATATAAAATGTGACAGGCTGTGGATTCACACTGTAGAATATGCAATGTACAATCATAATTTTACTTTTTAGATTACCCTATATCGTTATAACCAAAATCAGCACACTTACAAATCATTCCTGGAGCTCTTTATCCTGCCTCAAACTGTTGTCAAGCAACGCCAAATCTTCCTGGGTGTCTCGGGGGGGTAACAGTTCCCCTAGCAGGGTAAATCTACCACATACATTTCTTGTCCATGCTACACACATCACCACCAAAACTCTCCAAGACGTCACAGCATTAGCGTTTGATCTGCACCTAGAGGGGTTCCCAGAATAAAATAAATAAAGCAATCAGTCCCTGTACCTCAACTACTAAACTTGACATTTACATCTAGTAGATGTACAGGTGGCCCCAGTGGGAATTAATCCGACACCCACAGATGTTGTTTGCAAATTGTACACGATTGCCCAGTGCGAGCAAATGTTTCAACATTGTCTCAATTTGCTTCACCTGCTCTTGAGGTAAGCAGTTGTCATCCAAAGCTACAAAATGAAAGCAATATGGTAATTCTGGTCCTACATCACAGAAAATACAAATAAATAAAAATGACAGAGTGGATGTTCTCACCTGCTCGTGCATCACCATCCTTCAGGACTTGTTTTTCACCCATCAGGGATTGTTTTTCATATTAGAGTCTCTGGAAAGCTACATAAAAAAGAATAAGGAACTATATTCAATAATACTAAACACTGGACAACAAGACAAACATAGTATATACCTTACAGGAGATGCCAGGGGAGTTCCCAGAACATTGATTGAGCGATGAGTTTCTCCTATTGATTATCAGTAATATTTAAATATATGTTCGTAGTTATTGTATATATTTTCTCAGTCCAATACATTACATTTTGCTGCTGTGGTGAAAATGCAGCTGGGGGAGTAAACGTAACAGCTTTAAATTTTACTACAGAGTAAGGCATATTCCTTAATTACTAAGCAATACTTGTAAAATGTACATGGCTAAAGGACTGTACTGCACACTTCTATAGCTTTCATCTATGCGCTGATGTGGCATACACAATACTATTGCATCTTAAAAGCAAACAATATTTATAATATATATAAGTTATACTGATCAGTCTTTCTAGATGTAATTATTTGGCATGCTTGGCATTAGTATTCCCGCAACTTTAGTTACGTTAATTCAACTGACCAAAACTACTATAACAAACAAACTCAGACTCGTATTGTATCCTTAGGCAAGAACAAAAAGACATTTTACACAATAAACTAAAAATAATGTTAAAAATTAACATAACATTGCATTTAACAAAAAGGAACTATGTACTTACTTAAACGAGTACTTTATGCCACTTTTGGCTTTAAATGAAACCACACACGGTAACTTCCAGTTTACAATTTTGTCTTTTTTTTAGGTAACTATGTCCCCTATTCATGTGGAGGTACCACTCGCTGTTTGTATACTGTATTGTTCGTGCCACTTGCTCATTTGTTCAGGTCGCAAATGAATTCCTTATACCTGTTTTTAAGTAAATGTTACGTAAAAAAATGTAAGACAATTTACAAAAAATTTAAGACAATTACGAAATTTCCTGAAATAGCAGATATTCAAAATATTTCAAAGAAATCTGTCAGCGCAGCTGTGAAATCAGAGGAGAATTTGAACTCTTTCATTAAGTTTATCTTTCAGTACCAATCAAACAGGGATTTTCATGTTTATGATTGAAATTAACGAGGCTGCCAAAATGATAGAAAATGTCCAGTATATTCAAGATGTTACCAATTTTAATTAGCTATTCATTAACTGCAAATCCACGTTTCCAACAGCCATTAATTGTCCTATTTAACCTTTATTGCATCCATAAGTAGTCATTTTTTGTATATTCATAATGATCACAATCCCAAATTCATCTTTTTAGAATATAATGCCTTTTATTGTCACTATACACAAGTACAATGAGAATATAAGCAACTCCTTTCCCTGTGCTAACATGTATGAAAGACAAGTCTGCTATATACAACATGGAATGGAAAAAGTAGTGTAAAAGGGTAAGGCACCATTCTGAGATGGTATATACATATAAGAAAATAAATATGTATATACAGTGTGATATACATTGTGTGTTATTTTAATTTTATTTTATTTCACCTTTATTTAACCAGGTAAATCAATTGTGAACACACTCTCATTTGCAATCGCGACCTGGCCAAGATAAGGCACAAGGTGCAAGGCGTCATTGAGTTACACAGAATACAAACATTCAAGTATACAGTTACACATACAACCAGTATTCAGTTCAATTAAAAAATGTACATTCAGTGCAAATATGGTCTAAAACCAAGAGGTATGTTATATGGAATGTAAAGTGGCTGTACAAGAGGTAGCATAATGAACATGACTGAAAATGGAAATGTTCAAATTATACAAAGACAGCAATGCAATTTAATACGTGTAATATGCTTTAAGGCTTTGTTTAGTGCGCAAGGGCAGCAACTGGCAAAGAGAGGGGGTAGTCAGCACATTATTTAAGTATTATTGCACATTAATTATTGCCCAAACAGTAGTAGTCATGTTCATTGAAAAATAAGATATTGGACAACGAATTTAATGATATTGCACAGTAAAGAGATATTTAACTAGGCTATATTCTTAATGTAATGCCAAATGAACTACTCACTTTCTATCAAACCACATGCAATGCAACATTTTCTGACAAGTGAGAAATGTTAATTTTCAAGGCTTCATACATCAAACAATTTTTGGCAATGATGTCATTCGTGAAATATCTATCTAATCAATCAGAATCTATTTCAAAACCTATAATTGCAAAATAATTATGTTTACATAGCTTATATTATGATTGTCTAATCGCTTCCAAGTTTCAAAGTCATTTAAATGTAATTTCCATAATGCTAAACAAGGCTGGCAGATCGATATTTAGAAATCCTTGTATTTCAAAGCGGTTTGCCGCCAGCTGTCTGCGGTCCATTAGATCGAGGCAACCGCAAGAGAAAAAATCTTGCATGAAAAGGAAGTGACGTATTCCACGGCAAACACTTTCTCCCCACCAGTGGGATGCACCTATAGCCGACAGTTTAGGGCCGACAGCAAAACGAAGTGGTGCCGATATATTTTGCTATCTGGAATCTATAGATCCCCTTTATTTAATAAATGTAATGCTGTCAGCTACAAACTAGTTAACCCTTGTGCAGCAGTTTCAATTTAAAATGGATTGCTTTAGCTTGAGCAGAATGGATGAAAGTTTTGGTTGATAAAAAAATGGGAACAGTTGTCTCAGAAAAAAAACCAGTGAACCTCTACCCACAATTCTATCCTAATATCAAACATGTGGATATGCGATTGATTGAATTTCTCCCCTGAAAGATCAGTTTCATTCTAGCTAGAAACTCTTCGAGGCTTCTCTGCAGAAACAAAACATCCTCAAAACTTTAGATGCTGCATCGTGTCAGGTGGTGCAGTTCACGACGTATGGTCAAGATGCACCAGTGACAGTATATGAATGAACCAACAGACGCCATTCATTCCTACTGAGAGCAAGTGATGCCAATTAGAAGCACTTTTTCGGTGGTAGCCGAGCCTACTGCGCAGCCTCAAGCTGAGCATGATGACGTAGGTGTGACGTAAGCAAAGTCTCTAAAAGTTGTAATTCTTATTTTAGCCATGCCAAAAGAAATCTGAATCTTGCCTCTTGCAGAGGAAGCGTGAGTAGGAGTTGTCCATGGGCATAGGAGCAGGAGAAATTTTTTGAAAGTATTCAGAGTAATTATTTTTTCATTTTGACTGTATGCCTCCACGTCTTTCCCCTGGATTAAATGGTAATTTCTCTACTGTGCAACAGTAACATTTGTGGTTATGACAATAGTTATCATATTTTCACAAAAATGGCTGCTATGGGGCCATAACGTGAGATACAACGTAATGGAACTTTGTATACATTGTCCTGTTTCTTTAGAAATAAACAATGTTCAAATAGAGTCTTTAATTGCTTTAGATGTAAATTTATTCGCTGTAAAAATTACCCCTAAAATGAATGGAATGCTAACGTAATCCACACAGAGCTGATTCAACTTCCGGATCTAAGCCTTACACCTTGGGCTGCATGCAGTTTCCTTGTAGTTTTCTATCTGATTGTAACAATAGAGGAAGTGCTTCCTACAAAAAATTTAAGTATTTATTACATATTAAAGTACAGTGGAACTACAATATAAACTATCATTTAGCTTACATTATTTGTCAATGGGTATTCACATTTTATGTGGAGTTGTATGCATGGTACTATAAATGCACACTACACATTAGAGCAGGTCCATGAGAGGTGTGGTTTAAAATAAGTTGATGGTGATAGGACATCAGAGGCAATAGTACAATACGGTATTCATCCCAAAATGGGATTATTTAGCTCATTGGTGACTTACTTTTAAGTTAGTGTAGATAATTGAGTGAGAAACCATCAACATTGTTCCTCCACTGGGTCAAAACTGTAGCCAGGTGGGATACATGATGTGGAGTTGAGTTGGATTGGGTCTAGTGATGGGTTTTCAGTTTCTCAGAATTACCTGTTTTGACTGGAATTGTGCTGGATATAATAGCAGCATTTAAATTCAGGTTCAAAATAGTTTTGTGGAATATGTGTACATTCTCCTCTTGTAAATGACACAAATAAATCATGTTTATAGAACCAAATGTTATGAAACATGTTAAGAAAATTGTACCAATAATAGCCTATGTAGCCTAACAAAATAACAAAGGAATAGAGAATATTCCAAATGAGATCTTTAAAAGATATCCAGAAATTGGGTTGGAGACCACTGCTGTATGACTGCCACGGTGTAGCTGGAGTAGAACGAGGAGGAAGCAGGTGCAGAGTTGAGTGGAGTTTAATTAAACAAAACAAGAACAGTAGTATATGTAGGACACCTTCTGTCACTTTTAGGGTTTATGACCCTGATTTATGACAGGGGGGAGGACATCCGGGGTGACGTCCCGGATGTGAGATCATTTCTGGGGTGGGATTTCTGGTGTGATGTGGCAGAAGTATGCCAAAGGAAATATTTTACAATTATTTAACAGGGGCTTATATGATGTATGTAAACACATTTTTGTGAAGGGTTCTAATATAATGTTTAGCTATTAGCTGGTAGCAGAGAGACCACCATATTTGTTACGTTATTTTCTCTAAGCTGCCGTTAATGTGAATACGCTGAAGATTGAGCTGGCGTATACAGGAAGTAAGATGTAAGATATTTCCCCCAAAGTAAATAATTTATTGTGCATGTCTCGTTTCGGATTTTTTTTTAATTCTAACGTGATCAAGTGCTGTAGTGAATTGAAAAAAAGAGGTAGCACTCATGCGAGCTCTACCATGCTCTCTCTAAATAAGCGCTGCTTCGAAAGACAGTGATTTATGAACATTTTGTAGGGGTTACTACATGTTGTGTCAATGGTGAAGGCACAAAGGGCTGCTTGTACTCAGGGCAGGCCAAATCTGATATTTTTCCATCTAATTGGTTGTTTGGCCATGACATGAGAAATGATCTAGTGCTGATAGAGCTGAAAGAACACCAAATAAAAGTCATACATAGGTTTGCCTATGAAAAAACAATGGAGTAGATTTAAAATTAGAAGACTTGATTAATCTTTTCCCCAATTTAAATTCACACAAGTTAAGAGAACACTGATAAAACATATTTTGATATTTTAACAGAACTACTGTACCATTTGAGCTCATATTGTGGTAAATTGATACTACTAGTAGTAACTTAATTTGGACTCCCATTGTTCAGGTCTTGGCCTGGACTCACCCACATTCAGTATTGGTCTTTGCTTGCCATGGCGTCAGTATTTTTGCACAGCGCCAAGGTAAAATGAACGCAATGGAAACACTACTGCACTGTCTCCATGATCTAGCCTAGTAGAATTTGAGGCAGCATCAACTGCAGTAACTGACAGACTAAAAGTTCATATACGAATATGAATATATATATATATAAATTGGTATTTAAAATTATATTACCATTCCATAAATGTTATTATATTGACTCATATCACTTATAGTGGAATTACATCCTTATTTAGATTACTTGATTTGAAACAGACAGAAAGGCTGTCAGTTCCACTTATATGTATTACACTCTTATTGTAACTAACCTTGCCTTTTTTTATTTGTGCAGTTAGATCGTTCAACAACTCAGCACACTTTGAAAAAGGAGAAGCTGTACGGGAGAGTGATGCACATATGCCACAGAAAGAGTCGCTTGAGGTATGCAAATGCACATTTGGACAAGCCAGCTTAATTTTGGAAGAAGGTGATGTGGACGGGAAGGAAGCTCTAAATTGAGACTTCCACTGCTCCAGAATCCAGTGTAAGTGTGCTTTACACTGACTTGTGGCAAAGTTGGCAGGAAGAGGTGTAGAGGATGCAAAGCTTTTTATTCTGAATAGCATCTATAAACACTTAGAAAAACCACAAGCTCATGTCAGGGTCTTGTTTGCAGACTTTTCCTCAGCATTTAATTTAATGCAGCCTCACCTTTTAATACAGAAATTGAAATGCAATTTTAATTTGCCTCAAAAGCTTGTTTTATGGATTTTAAATTTTCTGATTGGTTGTGAGCAGAGGTTCTTAGTAAATAAACATTTCTCAGACCCTCTTACTATGTCCACAGGTTCACCACAAGGCTGTGTTCTCTCTCCTCTTCTTTTTATTATGTATACTGATGACTGTAGGAGCTCTCAGGAGGGCAGCCACTTAATCAAATTTTCAGATGACACAGTATTGCTGTCCCTTCTCCAAGGTTTAACATCTGAGCATGGGAGGGCTCTCCCTGACTTTGTTTCTTGGTGTGACAAAAACCTCTTGGACTTAAATGTCTCAAAAACCAAGGAACTTCTTATTGATTTTAGACATAAAGCAGCAGCCAGGGTGTCTGTTATCCACAATGATAATGTTGAAATGGTCACCTCATATAAATATTTAGGTACCATCTTTGACAACCACCTGAAATTCAGTGTGAATACTGAGGCTATTGTGAAAAAGGGGCAACAGAGAATTGACCTACTCAGGAAACTGAATTCCTTCTCTGTTAGGCCTGTCATCCTCTGCCGATTTTGTCACTCTTTCAGTGAAAGCCTTATGTCCTTTTCTTCTATCTGTTGGTTTCATAGTCTTATGGTTAAAGACAGAAACAGCTTGAACAATTTTGTTAAAATCTGCTCTAAAATTATTTGTGTGAAACAAAGAGATTTAAACTCTCTCTGTAACCAACAAATCTTGCGGAAAGCAATGGGCATTCTGTCTTCCCCCGATCACGTTCTCCAGAGTGAATTTTCCCTCTTGCCTTCGATACGGCGTTACATGTTACCTGTTTTTAAAAGTAATTGTCACTCAAATTCTTTTATCCCTTCAGCAATTTGATCTCTAAACGAGATCAACTTTTTTGTGTAGGCCGTTATGTATGCTTGTGTGTTGTGGTAAATGCTGTATCTGCTCTAAACTCAATTGCCCCTTGTGGGATTAATAAAGTTGTTGAATTGAATTGAGTTGTCATCCTATGACAGTACCACATTTATAGTCACTGAGATATTCAGTATGACCCATTGTACTGCAAATTCTGGTCTCTTGACATTTCATGGCTATATGCTGGATTTTATCTAAGCAAAAGTGTGGCTAAAACACATGGGGTGTCCACATACATTTGGCCATATATTGTATGTCTCTGTGTAGAAACATATTTTTACAGTAAACATTTTATATTTTAACAATACTGTAATATTTTCTGTGACGTTATCATACCGTGAAAATCTCATACAGTTACATCCCTAAGAGAAACCTAGTTAAAAGATGCCTTTCATGAATTTAAGTGATATTTAGAACTATTAACTATAATGTGAATTTAGGCGCCCTAGAGCTAAAACGGGGTCCCTGCTCGAGTTTATTTCTCTGAAGTGTCTAGGTTCGTATTTTCTCTCTTGTGTTCCTGTGTTTATAGAGGTTCTGCGCACTCTGCAAATTCATTAGACGTCATCATGTAGCTCAGCTTTGATTGACAGCTCTGTCAATGGGACTTCCCTTACCTTAGCAAACATATGTCACACATTTGTTTGGAATTCCCTGCCTGATGCTTGGTAAGGGAATGCCTACAATAGTCAAGAAACACTGTCCGGTTTCAAGCTAAACTACAGTAAGACAATGATTCTACTTAGATTGTGCATAAAATATAGACAATACACTACACATCCAGACTAAAATTAGGGGGGATAAAAAATGTTTTGCAAATACGAATATGGCGTCTACATCTTTGTGTTGCTTTGTCACCACACACTGGAAGGTGTTCTTTGACTTGTGTGAGGATCCTCACAAGCTGATTACGTCACCATTACGTCATATATCCAGTACTGTGAGCCAAACTGGTGGTTCAAAATGGAAAATTACCAAACTATTTCCTAATAACAATCATTGGATGTCGAGAGACCTGAAAAGATGCCTGAATGAAAGGAAGCATTCATTTTTAAATAAAAATACTGAGGGTGTCAAGGAGAAGGAAAAGCAACTTAGGTCGAAGAATTTGAAAATAGCCAAGATAGAGCAGAAATTCTATACACACAATCCAAGACAAGCATGGGAGGAGCTAAACACAATGATGCAGCCTAAAATTACATGAACTACATTCTGAGGAAACTAGTTTGCAAAACAAAAATGTGAAATATGAACATATGAGAGGGTCAATTACATTCGTAGGGAACTGAATAAAAAAATTGAATTATATAAAACGTGATCATATGAAGATCATGACATGGCATGTTACTAGCGTAGATTTTGCTAGGGCAGAGTTCGGGGATGGTGGAAGGGCGTATTATTCCGCAACTCTCACCCTGGTGTTTGCAAGTTCAAATCCAGATGGGCACTTTGTGTGTGTTTCAATCTCTATTCCAGAGTGATGCAGAGGGTTTCGTTCTCCATTCCAGCGTGATGCAGAGGATTTGCACGTGGTCTTTTTTATGTTAACCTTAACCCCAGTAACCTCATGGCTAACCTTAACCGTGAACATTTTAATATAATATTGAACGCTATGGAATGTGTGGAATGTTCTCACATGAACTGGTGAAACGAAATGTGCCGGTGCAACGTAATAGAAGGACTAATATAGCCTATTAGTAAAATAATGTAATTCATGTTTTCAAAATAGTTTCCTGAGAACATAATTTGGGAAACCTTCTGAGATATATGGTAGCAATCATGGGGAGACAGAGGAGAGTAACAACATTGCAGATTGCTAATTATTTGTAAATGAGCTCAGTCGGTTCTATTGAAGATTTGACACAGTTGATTGCAGAGAGGAATGTAAACAAATACAGGATAATATACCCAAATATACTAATGTACAAGTAATGGAGCAAGATATAGCAATCTGCCTCTCCCATATCAGGCCACACAAAGCACCAGGCCCGGATGGCCTTCAAGAAGTGGGACTGAATGTCTGTGCCAATCAGCTCAAGGGAGTCCTTACCTAATTGTTTCTTCTTCTGCTTAGTACGAGCATAGTCTCAAGCTCTTGGAGAATGTTGACCATTGTACCAATGCCAAAAAAAGCCATGGGCCAAATTATTAAATTATTTGTGTCCTGTAGTCCTCACGCTTCTGCAGACACAATGTATGGAAAGAGTTGTCAGAAAACATCTTATGTTGTCCACAGCCAACAAATTGGACCCTTTATAGTTTGCCCTAATAAGGCACAAAGAGGGACTGATGCTACTTTAACCCTATTGAACATGGCGACTGGCCACTTGCTACACACAACATTCCATGTACATTTTTTAATTTATTGAAATACACAAACTATTACAAACAATGTTGGACCTCAATATTAACGGCGCTCTAATAGCCTAGGTTAAGGACTTTTTAAGTGACCTCCCACAGAGGGTCTTTCTGAAGGGAGCCCTCTCTGATGAAATTACCTTGAACACAGGTACACAACAGGGTTGTGTCCTCTCCCCGTGGATGTTTTCAATATTCACAAATTAAATTAAGATTAAACGGGATTATATGTCTTTATAAATATGCTGATGACATGGCTCTAGTGGGACTTTTTTTAGATGCAAACCTAGATAGAGACTACAGGAAACAGGTTAGCAACATGCCATTCAAGCAGCTTACACATCAATGTGCACAAGACAAAGGAGCTAATTATCAATGGCAACAGTCTAACGACACTACACCCCCTCTCTCTGAACAACCAACCAGCTGAGGTGGTGGAGTCAGCAATTGTTTTTTTCAGTCAGGAAATTAAAGGAGTTTGTAATGAGCAAGGACATTCTGGAAGAGAGAGTGTCCTATCATTTCACATAACTGTCTGGTATGGAAACCTCGGTACTAAAGGCAAAGGCAAACTGAACAGAAGTGTTAATACATCCCGCAAGATAATTGCCATCTGCAATCACAGCTCAGTAGCCTTTTCCAAAAAGTCACCAGAAGTAAAGCACTGGCTGTCATTAATGACCCCTCCCACCCGATACACCCCCAGTTTGCAAAACTTCATCTGGATGGCGTTTTAGAATGCCCTTGGCTAAAAAGAACATTTCTAAACAATCATTTGTTCCCTGTGCAGTAGGGTTATACATCTCAACCAAAGGACTGATGAGAATTTTAGAGATTAAATGTATTTTTTTTAATTATCAATGCGGTAAGAGAGAGAGAATAGGGGTTACCCTGCGGTTAGACTGCCAAAACATTATGACCACCTAATTTGACAGGTGGATCTAAGCGTTCTGATTGGCTGAGCCATTTAAGACCCGCCCCCCGTTTCCTGCCAGCCCCCCTTCCTGTTTCTTGACCAAAACAGCTGTTGGGAACCAGCAGCTGTCACCCGTTCTCGTACCCTCCACTGACCCCCCCTTTCTAGCCCACATCCGGACCCCCACCCCTTCCATCCTGTCCTTCCAGGGCTGTAAGGCCAGCCCTTTTCCAAGTAGTTTGTTATAAAACCTGCTAGTTTAGGCTTGTAAGTTGCAAGGATTTGTAAGCACTAGAAGTAAAGACAATGGATTTTTTAGCCCCTGATACTCCAGTTACGGTTTGTAGATATGAAGTAGGGGAGGAAATGACTGAAAGAGAAATATATGGACCTGGATGGCATCATGCCCCGAAAAAGCTCTTTTTAAATTTGAACAGAACCAAAATACCACCATGCAGTGCGTTGACCGATGAATACGTTAGGCCTAACGGTGATGTTGTTGGTTTTGTGTTTGATTACAACGCATCAAAAGTCAAGTTGTACAACCTGCGGAAAGGAT
>JACXGM010027363.1:0-14513 GCA_016801145.1 Umbra pygmaea | reverse complement strand
CTCCCTAAAAATCTCTAGTTCAGCTGGAAAACAGTGCATGTGTTATTCATAATCCACCCGCCCAAAAACAGAAACTGAAAGAAGCCAGTTCCAAAGAATTTAGCCACTAAAGAATGAACAACAGAAGAATCTCACACGTGGTGATTATTCATTGACCCCACAGGACCCACAAATATGTTCAATCTTTCTTCCCCTCTCCTTTTTTCTTTCCTCTACTCTTTCTCAATATCTCCTACTCTTATCTGCTCTCTGTTAAACTTGTAATAAAACACCTCCCTCTCCTCCATTTTCAAGATATACAGCTCATCACATTCTTACTCTTCCTCTCTGTCCAGATGTGTCATGTCTAACCATTCATCATCTCTGCCCAACCCCTCCATGATGTGTCCTTTTTTGGTCACCATGCTGAATCACAGCCTAAACAACAACGGCCAATGATTGTGTGTTTCCACGGCTTCATCTCCTGCCTGGGCATCCTGGAGAACGCTCTGGTCCTCTGGGTGGTCGGGTTCTGCCTGCACCGCCAGTACGTAGCTAGTTGCATTCACAAGCTGTGCCAGATGGGTGTTTTCTGCTTATTTGGTGTAGTATTCCAGCTTGTATTAGACCAGTGGTTCCCAGACCTCTCCCTGGGACCTCCAGACAACTCACAATGTTTCTGTAGCCTTGATCTAGGTCACCTGAATAAACTAGCCAAGAATAATTAGTGGATGAGCTTATTTGGATGTTCTAGCTCGGGATACATCTACATTGAATGGCTGGGGGTTCAGAAGAGAGAACCCCTCTATTAGATTTATTAGACTTTTTGAAATTATTAGCTGCTTAGTGTTCAAAGTATTAGAGTTGCAATATTAGTATTTATAGTAGTAGTGGTCTGGGTTCTTAATCTGGCCCTATCACACAGCTGGGAGTTGGGAGGTACGTGACCTTGAGCAAGGCACATAAAAAACATTTAAGAGAACACTAACAGTATAGAATACAGTACAGTGTTTTTTAACCCTACTGAGAGGGTCATGATTTTTGTATACAATAATAAAATAAAACCTTATCTAAACCCACGTTTGTATTACAAATATTAAACGAATAAAATAACATATTTCCACTGTTTATTCCAAAAACGTGGGGTTTTGTGCAAAAATATGTGAACCTCCTTCATGGTACCTCCACCATCAGTGATAACTTGAATTAAATGTCTCCTATATTAACTAATCAGACCCCATATCTGTTTGGAGGATTATTAGCATTTTCGTCCCTAGAGAACTCAGTTAATGTAGAGAGGGTTAAGAGATGTCTGGCATGTACTGTCCGCATTAGGTACCGCCCTCTTCAGGTCTCGCCACAGCATTTCAATTCAATTAAAGCCCTGAAAAATCTAACATCCAAACTAACTTTTTCTTTAGCCATTCTTTGGTAGATTTGCTTGAAAGTTTGTTTTGTTGGAAGACCACATTTTGAGCGTTATTTAACCCTGAAGCACACACAGTAACCTCAGATGTAGCCAGGGAGGTCTACAAATCTCCAAAACCTATGCTTGTGTTGGCATCTATCTGATGTATTATTAGGGGTCCAAGTTAGAAGGGGCTGGGAACCGTTGTTGCAAAGATCTGATGTATTATTTTTCTTGCGGCTCTTGAAGGCAGCCCACATCTAGGCCATCATGTTAAATGCTGGCCTAGAAACCCTTTATCCCTTCTGCCATAGCCATACTGAACAGCATAAAATTAACATTATAGTCAGCTGAAACCTCAGTACCCCCCATGTCTTGTTTTTATTTGCCTGTGTGAATGTCTCTTTGTGACTGGAGCCCTGTCAAAGAAAATGTTCTGTAACCTATGTGTAACAAACAATAAAGTATTATCTTATCTTATCTTATAGCCTTCCCTACACTGATTTGCTCTCACTACCCTCTTCCTGATGTCGTCGGATATTTCCTTTCAGCATGGTGTATTTTGCAGTCACCCGGGCAACACCAAACTGGCCAAGTTCCTCATCTCTATCAATCCTACCTAAACACTTTCCTATAGATTTCTTCTTTGATTTTTTCATTGTACCTAATTATTTACCAAACTTGATTCTACAAACCTACTTTATTTTATGCATCTATAGGCTCACTTATTTTTGCATCTGCACTACACTGTAAAAAGTTGCTGTAAATTTACAAGGAAATTCGACAGTAATATACTGTTTTCTTGACAAACAGCACATTACTGTGAACAAAAAAGTGTTAAGGATGTTTCAGCACCTCCCTCTGCAAATATTTGTAATTACAGTATTTAACTGTAAACTAGTACACCAGGGACTAGTTGATTAGTAGACAAATTGAATCAGGTGCGCTAGCTCAAATACAGGGACTGGCTGGTGGTACTTGCAGAGAGGTTAACACGTGATCACAAATGTTTCCATCACAGCAAATATCTGGTCTCGTGAAATTGTTTGAAAACAGATTCTACATTTTGCTCTCCGCTTGCTAGTTCTTAGTTTATTTAAGATTAAACTGTTCAGATTTATAAACATGAAACCTGCAAAAGCCAGGTCGAAATTCAGATTTTTTTGTCTTAAATAACACTAGGCACATTATGCCTGATATTTTTAAAATAGTTTGAAACATGGTTTCAAAACAAAACTCCTGTGGGTAGTAAGATACTGGACTATTTGTTGATCTATTGAGTATTTGAAGAAATTAAACAAGTGATTGGCGCAGAAAGCAAATTATCCAGTGTTTTTTTACACATTGTAATATTAGCCAATGCAAATTCTAACATTGAAGTCAAATTGTTACCCTAATGAAATACTTAAAACATTCACAAATCAATATATACTGATCATATTTCCCAGCAGTCTCTACTGCAGGTACATTTGTGCATTTTTCCTAATGTTTGTACATGTATGAAACATCAATTACTTAGTTATTTTACTGCCATTCAATTTTAAGTGTTTAGCGTTAAAATATAAGTGGAACATGTAAATTTGACTTGCATCCATGATGACAAAACCATTCCAGTTTAGATACAGTTTTGGTAGGAAAATGTAGCTTGTTTGCAGGTGTCTGCAATTCTTCTGATTGCAGCTATGAGTTGACAACTCGCTTTTGGGAGAGTTCGTACTCAACCTTCATTCCGGCAAGTGAGAGTCCACTGTTCTAGTGTACATTTGCTTGTAGGGTTGTAAAGTCCCAGGTTGTTGCTGCGAATCAGTAGCTGCAATGCAGTTTGTCTGGCTAGAAAATGGGGAGGAGCAGTGGTGTATGAACTATACTAATGAACCTAGTGAGGGAGTGTACCATGACACCAAATTCAAGAAACAGGACACAAATATAATGCTTATTCTTTTTTGGGGTCAATGGCGGATAGCAACCAATTTAAGGTGCATATACCACCATCAACTGTACCAGAGTGTGAGGCCAGTCACTAATGTTTATTTTTTTATACAGTTTAACCATATCAAATGGAACAACACTGTCTATAATGGATGGCCAAAAAACTGACTGAACACCACCCCCTCTATGAAACATCTTAATATAATTAATACCAGGTGTGCCATGCGCTTTTTAATTAGTAACAAGAAATGTTAGTGATCAATATATGGTAATTGAATTTCATTAATTAGGTTCTAACCTAATTTCCTACAGGCTTAGATTAGATTATGTGATGAAATGGTAACTCCTTCCATTCATTGATAACTTTAACCACTAAGTCATTCTTTATTCCATGCTAGACCACATTTCTTCCAAATTTGGCTGATCCATTTGGCAATGTTAAATGTCTTTCAAACACAGACATTTCTTGTGAAAAACAAAAATTATAATATTCAATTACTGATTCATCTTTAAAGAGTTGTAACCTTTACGGAAAGTAACATAAATAAAGCACATTGTTATTCCTTTTTTTCTTAATATTATTATGTGGTTGCATGATAACGCACTACACATATTGATATTTGTTATTAATAGTTTTTTCTTTTTTGGCACCTTATCAGCACTAGCAGTTTTCACATTATTGATTCCATTCCAGCGGCACCCTATGTATCCTACCGCCAGTGTGCTTATAGATTTGTAAATGATTGGTCGTCTCGTTTTTTACATTTATAAGGGGTATTCCATTCACAATGACTTAAGGACGGATTTACCCCCGTCCTAATAATTTGTGAATAATATGTGTATATTTCTGTTAATGATATAATTGTGTTTCTTCATATTCCAGTCTAAGGTTCTGTTGTTTTCTGTTTAGTTCATGTTGAGTGTGTTATGGAACTGTTGCACCCCCCCCATCACCAGAAACTATGTATAGGGTTCTACTCTGTAGTCTAGGGCTCGTTAAATAATGCATTCAATTTATATAGCGCTTTTCTTCCAAGGAACCCAAAGCGCTTTTACACAGTGAAGGGAAAAGCCCACCTCATCCACCACCAATGTGTAGCACCCACTTGGATGATGCATGGCAGCCATTTTGCGCCAGAACGCTCACCACACATCAGCTATCAGGCGGAGAGGTGAGTAGTTGAATATGCCAATTAGGAAGGAGGGGGATTATTAGGTGGCCATGATTGAAGTGAGAAGCCTGGTTGGGAATTTGGCCATGACACCGAGGTCCCTACTCTTACAATAAGTGCCATGGGATTATTAATAATCACAGAGAGGGCTGCAATACAGGGCTGTATGCTGCTGGCTATTCCCCGAGTTGGAGTTATTGACGGCGTTCTGTATGTATTCCACTATTTGTGTCTTCACCACTTAAGTGTCATAAGTGGATTATATAGATTATACTGTTTAGATATGCGTACGCTCTGTACATTAGTTGTGTCTACGCTGCGTTAGAGCGTAGTAATTTATGTATACCCTTGTGCTGCTACAGTACCTATCAGTCCGCAATTAGGGGAGATTCTATTGTTCAGCGTTATTGCATTGAGTCATTAAACCCAACCAGTACTGTACTATCTGCCTTGGTCTTCCTCCATCTCCACCACACCACCAGGTCATGACACAATGAAAATTGTATTTTATTCTCTTTTTAGTAATGCAACTGTATTTAATTCAGTCCATATAGTATAACTACCTAGTAGTATAGACAAAACCAAAACTTAGCAAAAATGACAAATCTGAACAAGAATACATATATTGTATTTATCATTTTAAATATTTTATCTTACTTTAAGAGCTATTTACTAATTATGTTAGTCTTTTTACCTTTTGTCTTATTTTTTAGACATAGAGTAAGTCAAATTATCTTAGCGTACTGGCGGTTATTGCAGTGCATTGTAAGGTCACTGGTGGAATTTCTACCTGCCTGCTGTGATACTTTGTAAAAAAGTACTAAGACTATATTGTCAGCTTGGCGGTTGATGCTGGTAGTCAAAGTGTGCACCGCGGGGAGCTGTGTGTGCGTGACCGGTATGTTCGTTGTTTGAGTGACAACCACACACAAGCAACAGCAGCAGGGTTGCCAGGTCAAACATAAAATTCTAGCCCAATGACTACTCAAAAACAGCCCAAAATGCCTTAAAACTAGCCCAATTTGTTTACTTTGCCACAGAGTAAAAAAGTCCAATACTTTTTTCCACAATGTACATAAATGTAATTTTTTTTACCCTATTCTCTTAATTTCATATACTGTCATTGACTACTCTCCCTCTCTTTCATACACACCACGCAGTAGCTCCTCTCATACCTGGGACAGGCTGCACCATACAGCCTAGGTCACATTTATTTATTTAAAGGAAAATGCTGCAGATGTGGTTGTTTAAAAATAGCCCAAAAAACTGCAACCCGCGACCAATATATTTTCTATGTCCAAACTGATTTAAAAATAGCCCAATTTGGCTAGAAAACCGCGGACATGGCAACACTGAACAGCAGTGGAGCGGGAGAGACACTTCAGATGTATTCATGACGACGGAACATTGTTTGCACAGACCTTTCTATTCTTTGATGAAATGTGTAGAAGAAAGAAACTGAAAGTGGTATTGATCCTACTGACTCTAGTTACAATCTTTAAAAACAAGACGTAATTTCGGTAGTATCAAGATTTTGGGATCGATCCGCCCACCCCTACAGGAAACAAAGGTAATTTATTTGTCACATACACGTAGTGAAATTAATTCTGCATTTAACCCATCCCTCAAGGGAGTAGTGGGCAGTCATTTACAACGCCTGGGGACCAACTCCAGAACTAAGCCAATGCTTTCATCAGTGGCACTGACTGGAGAACCTAACCTGCATACACGAGGGAAACATGCAATCTCCACACAGAAAGGCCCGGGACAACTGGGGTTTGAACCCAGAACCTTCTTGCTGTAAGGCCACAGTGCTATCCACCAGGCCACCATGCCTGCCTTAAACAGAAATATAGCCAAATAATAATAATAACGCTTCTAAACAAGATGAAGTAACGTTATCTCATTTTAGTCAATTAAAACGAAGAGACATTTTAGCATAGTTTTTATTTCGTAAACCACATGTAGTCTCTTTTTTATATTAATATTAATAATATTTCATCATACATAATTATAGTTATCGTCACATGACCAGCTGCTACAACGCAATCACATTGCAGTTTCTCGAAAATGCAAGCTATTTCAGAGCCTGAAATCAAAACCCATTCAAAATATATTTTTGTTTCAGCTTTATTTACAAATTCTGCCTTACAACATTCAAGTAATGTAAAAAAGCAACAGTTCGGAAATGTTATTCAATGGAAATATTGAATATCAAAGTTGGAAAAGTGATCAGTCCCATTATTTAACACCAAGCCCTCCATACTACATTTAATTGCCATCAACTCTAGTAATTTGACCAACATTACCACAAAACTAACCTTCTGCATTAGTATGGCCATTCTCCTCTGCAGCCTCCAGACAGCATCCAACTATTTTCTTTTAGATTTCGAAAAATATGCATAGTGTAGGTTTAAGGTATTATGAAGCATTAAAAAATCGAAAAAATACTACTTTTTAGACCCACTTTGTTGCGCCGTGTCAACTTTCAGACAATAATATTCTAAAAGTCTAATAAATGTTATAATTGTAAAATAATGTTTTCTATGAGTAAAATATATTTTATTCATTTGGTGCAAATGTTGAAACTATAAAACAAAGTTTTTTTTTAATATATATATATAAAACTATGCTAAAATGCAGCAACGATGAGAAAAAAATTGTCATAGCAAAAAAAATTTTTCCCATACTCTCCCACTTCCCTCCTCTATATCCACTCCACCCTATTCCCCTACCCCCAAACCCTACACAAAACATCCAGACAAAAACACATCACACGGACATACATGTATATCTAATTTACAATAGTAAGATTAATACTAACTTGGTTTAAGGAAAATTTGTGGGACGCCTCTGCAAACTGTTAAAATATGAGATAAATGACTTCCATTTGTCAGAGAATTTAGAGTGAGTTCCCTTCAAGGAGTAGTTAATTTTCTACAATTTCAAAACAAATAGGACATCAGTTAGCAACTGGGAAGCTAAGGGGGGCTAACAGGATTTCCACAATAGTAAAATCCTGCGTCTAGCTAATAATGTTATTATATAATTTCAGAGTCTTTATTATTTCATTTAATCAAGTTACCTGGGATTCCAAACAGAGCAATTAATGGGCATATAGTCAGGTGAATTTTGATGGCTTCAGACAAAGTATGGAATACTGAATTCCAGAAGCTATTCAGTTTTGGACAAGTAAAAAACATATGGTATAGGTCACAGGGAGAGGAGTTACACCTGTCAAACACATCCAACACTGCTGGGTAAATTTTGGATAGTCTGGACTTTGAGTAATGTACTCTGTGTATAACCTTAAATTGAATGAGACACAGAGGGGCACAGGAATAGGTAGAACTTGTTATTTTAATTGCCTTTTCCCAGAACTCCTTAGAAAATACCATCCCCATCTCCTGCTCCCAAGCCGATTTAGTTCTATCCATGGACTGGACGTCGCATGACATAATCCAGCAAAAGACCCGGGAAATCAAAGATTTATGTAGGGGTGAGATAGTCAGCAATACATCCCAGGGCTGGGTATAAAACAAAGTTGTACAGTAAAAACACACTTATTGAAATGTGGACACACCATGTTTGTTACATTGTCAGTATGAGTAAAATGGGTAATATTAGGAAAGAAAACAATAAGACTACTGTATTTTAGCACATATATTCACGTTTTTACAATCCCCCCCGCACACTATACCCGGTAGCGTGCTATATGGCATGCTTTTTCACAAGATTATGTAAGAGTAGATGACAGTAATCATTACTAATGTGTGAGATAACATGTAGTCTAGGGAATTTATTCAAATCTTTATTCAAAATGTATTCTAACAAATGGTGTCTTTGTTTAACAATTTTCAGAAGTGCCTGTTGAAGTGTTTACAAGTATATTGCTATATTGTTTCTGGTATTTTTGAAAAGGCCATATTAATCTAAAGAAGATAACACCATTTATTTTGCAAAACCGCTGGTGTTTAATGATTTGGTTGCAGGAAAGCCTGTTCTACTCCGGCCTATCTTGTTTATGGTGGGGGAGAGAATAGGAATACATGTCGGTTGAGGCCTGTGGGCCTTCTTTCCAATCTGTGTTGTAAAAATCTTTTTTGCATTTGAACCTTACATTCAAACTTGCTGTCTGTACGGTTACGTCATAGTCTAAGGCAGTGTTTTTCAAACTTTTTTTTGAGTGACCCACATTTTTAAAAACCATCACGACCCAAATGTCATTAAAAAATATTGTTTTCTCAATATTTACAGTATCACCATCACAGACGTGTGTCTTATAAAAACATGTTATAATCACCAAAATAACCAAGATACGATGGCTTTTCCACAAAAATCTGTATTTGTATTAATTTATTTACATTTTGTAACAGGAGTCCCAGAGTGGGACTCCTGTTCCATATAGACTGAGATCATGGACTCAATATATTTGTATAGGTCTTTCAGTTATTTATGGACATCTTTGCATTTTGATTATAAGCCAGTACCTATGTACTGTTGGTTTATGTTATTGTATGGAATGCTGATTATATTGTTTGTTGTGTGGTGCCTTTTTCTCTTTCACCTGGTACTGATTGAGGACTGAGTTAGTCTAATTACCTAAGCACTAACAGCTGGCGGCTCGGCCCCTATATCAGTCCGGGTGAATGACAGGAGGGCGCAGTTCATTATTATTACTGTCAGTGGTGATATGGGTTATGTATGCTGTTCCTGGAAAGGATTGAATCAAAGCCATGGTAACGTTGTGAAAAGTGGGTCCTTACGTGTCTGTTTTATGCATATGCTCTTTATGGAATCTGTGATAGCGTTGTTGTGACAGTTCTTAACGCGCACTCTGCAACGTCACTATATTGCCTTCATCCTCCCCAGAGTATTAAACATAAAGCAACCACCATCAGCCTGCGTGATCTCCCTCTCTCTAATCAACACCACACCAAGCCGTGACACATTTAGATAAAAAAATGATTAATGTTGCTGTTTTAACTACAGTAGCTATGTGAAACTTAAGGCAAATTAAGGTTTGGAAAACTGTAATAAATGATAATTTATTTTATTTTTATACCTATGCTGACGTTGATTTGACCCAACCACTGTGTGGATTAGCCCCACCATAGTTATGCCAAAAACAACACTCTGGCACCGCCACTGTATGTGGCATTGATTCAACAAGGTGCTGAAAGCATTCTTTAGAAATGTTGGCCCATATTGATAGGTTAGCATCTTGCAGTTGATGGAGATTTGTGGGTTGCACATCCAGGGCATGAAGCTCCTGTTCCACCACATCCCAAAGATGCTCTATTGGGTTGAGATCTGGTGACTGTGGGGGCCATTTTAGTACAGTCAACTCATTGTCATGTTCAAGAAACCAATTTGAAACGATTCGAGCTTCAAAGTCAAAGTCAAGTCAAAGTCAAAGTAGTTTATTTATCATATGCATCGAATAACATACATCATCCTATGCAGAGAAATTCTTTTGACATGGCACGGCCATTCTACGCAGTGGGCTTATAAACAAGAATTACAACAATATAAGAATTTTAAAATAATAATGACAATAGTAATAATAATAATAAAACGCTATGAACTGAGAAGTTGTCTGGAAAATGTACAACAGTAGAAGTAGTAAATATTATAGATTTGGCATGGAAAATTGCTTTTAAGGTGCATTTGAATTCTGCTACATCAGATGTAGAGAGCATAAAGTGACCATAGAGTGTTAGTGCTCAACAGGCGATTTGCGATCAGTGTCTGTGTTCCATGTTGAGCAGCCGAATGGCCTGTGGGAAGAAACTGTTTTTAAGTCTGGTGGTCCGTGCCTTGATGCTCCGGTAACGTCTACCAGACGGCAGTAGTGAGAAAAGATCACGGCCTGGGTGGCTGTGGTCTTTGAGGATGTTCTTTGTTTTCCTAAGTCATCGCTTATGGTAGATGCCTTGCACGGGGGGAGGCAGCAGCCAATGATGCGCTCCGCTGACTTTACCATTCTCTGAAGGGCCTTACGATCAGCAGCGGAGCAGCTGCCGTACCAGGCTGTAATGCAGCCTGAGAGGATGCTCTCAATGGTGCACCTGTAGAAGTTTATTAAAATCCTGACAGACATGCCAAACTTCTTGAGTCTCCTCAGGAAGTGTAGGCGCTTTTGGGCAGTTTTTGTTGCCGAGATTGTCTGTCTGGACCATGTGAGGTTGTCGCTGATGAACACACCGAGGAACTTGAACTCTGAAACTCTCTCGACTTCAGCTCCATCGATGTGTATGGGGGCAGGACCCTCCCTCTGCTGCTTCCTAAAGTCCACTATGATCTCTTTTGTCTTGCTGACGTTTAGAGAGAGGTTGTTGCTCTGGCACCAGGTAGCCAAGGCTCTTACCTCCTCTCTGTAAGCAGTCTCATTGTTGTTGGAGATGAGACCTAGGATGGTTGTATCGTCAGCAAACTTTATGATGGTGTTGGAACTGCGTGTGGCCACACAATCATAAGTGAACAGAGCGTACAAGAGGGGACTGAGTATGCAGCCCTGTGGGGCTCCGGTGCTCAGGGTCATTGTGGAGGAGGTAAGGTTGCCCATTCTCACCATCTGGGGTCTACTCGTTAGGAAGTCCAGGATCCAGTTGCAAAGGGAGGAGTTAAAACCCAGGATCCTGAGCTTGGAAATTAGCTTAGCAGGAACAATAGTGTTGAATGCTGAGCTGTAGTCCACAAACAGCATCCTCACGTATGTGTTCCCTTTTCCCAAATGTGAGAGGGCGGTGTGTGCCGTCAGTGCGATTGCATCGTCAGTAGATCTGTTGGGGCGGTATGCAAATTGTAGGGGGTCCAAGGTGTCCAGAAGGGCGGCGCAGATATGAGTTTTGACCAGCCGCTCGAAGCACTTCATGATGATTGAGGTTAGTGCTACTGGGCGGTAGTCATTTAGGCAGGCGCATCCTCTTAGAACACGGCCTGGAATACCATCTGGCCCTGGAGACTTCCGCGGGTTTACTCTTTTGAAAGCTCTCCTTACGTCAGCCACATCCAGGATCAATGTACAGTCGTCTGGGTTCTCAGCCAGCTTTTCCGGGGTGATGTTGGCCACCTCAAACCATGCGAAGAAGGTGTTGAGCTCATCGGGGAGTGAGGCGGGGGGGGTGTCGCAGCTCTTCCTGCCTTTGTACTCTGTTATCTGTCGTAGTCCACTCCACATGCGTCTGGGGTCGGAGCTGTTGTAATTGGACTCCAATTTGTCCCTGTAGTCTCTTTTAGCATCCCTGATGGCTTTCCGTAGGTCATATCTGGCCCTCCTCAGAGCCTCCGGGTCCCCAGAGTTATAGGCAGAGGACCGTGCTACAAGCTTGGCACGGACATTACCGTTAACCCAGGGCTTTTGGTTGGAGAAGGTCTTGACATTGACCCGTGGAACGACATCATCTATGCACTTGGTGATGAATGCTGAGACAGAGTCAGTGTATTCATCAATGTTGTCACCCGCTGCTACATGGAACATTTCCCAGTGTGTGGTTTCAAAGCAGTCTTGGAGAGTAGTGATGGATTGGTCACTCCATTTTTGAACTGACCGAAAAAACGTTTTTTCCTGTTTAAGACGTTGTCTGTAGGTAGGGAGGAGAAGAATGGAGATGTGATCTGCCTTTCCAAAGGCAGGGCGGGGGATGGGTTTGAAGCTGTTACGGATCGTTGAGACAGTGGTCTAGGGTCTGATCGCCCTGAGTGTGAAAAGAAATATGCTGATGGAATTTAGGCAGTATTTTTTTCATGTTTGTCCTGTTAAAGTCTTCAACAACAATAAAAACAGACTCAGGATGAGCGTCCTCTAGGCCACTTATTATTCCACATAGTCCCTCAAGCGCGCGCGCCTTATCCGCCTGCGGAGGTATGTAGACTACTGTGATTATAGCGGAAGTAAACTCTGGGGGAGATAGAACGGACGTATGTTTACAGTTAGTAGCTCCAGGTCCGGTGAGCAGTGTGTTGAAATAACTGCGGCATCCGAACCCCAACGAGAGTTAATCATAATGCAAACCCCTCCGCCTCTTTGTTTACCTGATTCCGAGGTTCTGTCCTGCCGGAAGACGGAGAAACCAGCTGGCGTAATAGCCGTGTCCGGGATGGTGGAATCCAACCACATCTCTGTAAAAGCTAGCACGCAGCAGTTGGCAATGTCCCGCTGGAAGATAATCCGAGCATGAAGTTCGTCCATTTTATTGTCAAGTGATTGAACATTTGCAAGTAAAATGCTCGGTAACGGTGGATTGCAGTATCTTGTCCGTGATCTGCATAGAATACCCGCTTGTTTTCCTCTCTTCTTTTTCCTTCGTCGCCTGCGTATGAGTAGACAAGTCGACGGCGGGATATTCCAGTTGTAGCAATCGCTCCGGTAAGTGGAAAAAAGTCTGTATCCAGTGAATTACGTATATCCAAAAGTGCTAGTCAATCATGGTGTAACATGGTGCATTAGCCTGCTGGAAGTAGCCATCAGAGGATGGGTACATGGTGGCCATAAAGGGATGGACATGGTCAGAAACAATGCTCAGGTAGGTTGTGGCATTTAAACAATGCCTAATTGGCACTAAGGGGCCTAAAGTGTGCAAAGAAAACATCCCCCACACCATTACACCACCACCACAAGCTTGCACAGTGGTAACAAGGCATGATGTATCCATGTTGTCATTCTGTTTACACCAAATTCTGACTCTACCATCTGAATGTCTCAACAGAAATCGAGACTCATCAGACCAGGCAACATTTTTCCAGTCTTCAACTGTCCAATTTTGGTGTGCTCTTGCAAATTGTAACCCTTTTTCCTATTTGTAGTGGAGATGAGTGGTACCCGGTGGGGTCTTCTGCTGTTGTAGCCCATCCGCCTCAAGGTTTTGCGTGTTGTGGCTTCACAAATGCTTTGCTGCATACCTCGGTTGTAACGAGTGGTTATTTCAGTCAAAGTTGCTCTTCTATCAGCTTGAAGCAGTCGGCCCATTCTCCTTTGACCTCTAGCATCAACAAGGCATTTTCGCCCACAGGACTGCCACATACTGGATGTTTTTCCTTTTTCACACCATTCGTTGTAAACCCTAGAAATGGTTGTGCGTGAAAATCCCAGTATCTGAGCAGATTGTGAAATACTCAGACCGGCCCATCTGGCACCAACAATCATGCCATGCTCAAAATTGTTTAAATTAATTTTCTTTCCCATTCTGACATTCAGTTTGGAGTTCAGGGGCCTCATGTATAAAAGATTGCGCAGCTTACATACCAAAAGATGGCGTACGGCCAAAACTGGAAAAGTACGTACGCACAAAAAAATTCACATGTATAAAACCGGTCGTACGCCAGGTCCTGCGCATCTTTCCTTTATAAATCACAATCAACTTGAGATTGAACGCACGTGAACGAGCCACTGACCCCGCCTTGCCTCCGCCCCTAAATGAATATACAGATAGCCTGTATATGCCATTTCTTTTCCTGAATTACAATGGCTAAACACGCAAAAAATAAAATTTTCACAGACTGTGAGATCGAGGTTCCAACAACAGAGGTGAAGACGAGGAAACGTGCCCTGTCATCATTCTATTAGGAGAAAAAAAGTCTACGGAGTCTACTTTCAGCTGCCGTATGGTCCGCTCCACCACTGACCGAGCCCCCTACATGTACATCATTGTAAAGCTGCTCTTTTTCATTTTGGGGGTTTGTGAGTGGGGTGAGGAGCCAAGTTTGCAACGGGTAACCACGGTCAGCGCTACACGTATACATTAACCACATACTCAGATGCAAATACAAGATCATTGCCTTATTTTACCTAATGATCATAAATGACATTTATTACCAATAAGCCTCTTCTTCTTTGGCTCTCGACGGAGGCGGTCGCATTTTTCTCCCTCTCCCTTCCCTTATCTTCCCTGCTTGCTCTTTGTTTCGTCTTTGTCCTGTACTCTGAGAGCCTCTCACAGCACTGCTCTCCAAACTGAGGAAATTATGGATTTGATCAACTGGTCTCTAAGCGCAATTGACACCATATTCTCAACGAGAAGCGG
>JACXGM010027361.1:0-14514 GCA_016801145.1 Umbra pygmaea | reverse complement strand
CCTGATCTACAGACCTTAAGCTTCGGGACGGAGTGTAAGGCTGAAGCAGTTCGGAGAGATAGACCAGGGCTAAGTTATTTAGAGATTTAAAAACGAGGAGTAAAATTTTAAAATCTATTCTCTGTCGAATTGGCAGCCAGTGTAAAGATTTGAGAATTGGAGAGATATGGTCATATTTCTGACATTTATGGATGTCTGGCCGTCGCATTTTGTACTAATTGGAGACGGGCGATTTGGACACTTGATATACCACAATATAAAGAATTGCAGTAATCTAGCCGACATGTGATAAATGCTTGAACTGCCATTTGTAGAGTTTTTGGAATAAGAAAGCCTCTAATTCTAGAAAGTAATCGAAGTTGGAAGAAACTAGAGCTGATTACAGATAAAATGTGTTTATCAAATTTTAGGGACTGCTCGACAATCAACAACCAAGTTCCGTACTCCAGTGGATTTAAAAGCTGATAAGCTCTCTAGCTCAAGGTTTAGGTGCTGGGAGTTTTCATTTTGGCCAAAAACAATAACCTCAGTCTTCATTTAGAAGGAGGAAATTTTGGGCTAACCATGTTTTGACCTCTTCTAAGCATAGCAGAAGAGAGTTTAGCGCTGCATGGTTGTTTCTCTTAATAGGGATGTAAATGTTGGTGTCGTCCGCATAAAAATTAAAAGAAACACCATGCTTTCTTAGGATGGTGCCCAGAATTAGCATGTAGAGAGAAAATAAGGAAGGGGCCAAGATGGAGCCCAGCTGGAGAAGTTTCCCATCTTTATCGAAAACTTTCTGTCAGACAGGTATGACTGAAACCATTTCAGAACCGATGTCCTTAGATCCACCCAGGACTCTAGTCTAACTAGAAGAGTAGGGTGGTCAATGGTATCGAAAGCTACCGAGAGATCTAAGAGAACAAGAACAACGGTGTCTCCGGAATCAGGAGCGAGATAAATATAATTTAGCACTCTCAGGAGGGCGGACTCAGTGCTGTGGGCAGACCTAAAACCGGATTGAAAAACCTCAAAAATACTATTATTTAACAAATATTTTTGGAGTTGATCCAACACAAATTTCTGTAATACTTTGGAGATAAACGGTAAAACAGAAATATGTCTAATCTTTTTTAAACAGAGGGATCTAGTGAAGGCTTCTTAAGCAGAGGTGTGACCGTGGCCACTTTAAGATTGGCAGGAACAGACCCAGTTTTAAGATTCTTGTTCATAAAAGATACCAAGTCCTTCAGTGACTCGAGGTTGATAGGATCAAAAACCTCCCAAGAGCCAACAACAGGTGATGAGATCGGAGGGACAGATGAATTAGGACAGACACTAAGTCGTAATTTAGTGATTTTGTTAATAAAAATTCAGATCATTGTACCAACATCTCAACCATGATTTTGTTGACCTCTCCACATTTCAAAAGGTTCAAAGCCTTAGAACCCAAGTAAAAAAAGTATATTTAAATTATACTCCAGTATTATACTTCTAGTATACTTATGTTTAACCATAAGTATGCATTCAATATATTTAAGTATACTTGAAGTATACTTTCAAAACATACATACCAAAATATTATATTAGAAGTATATTTAGGATAAATAAAATATATTTCAAGTACATTTAAATAAACTTTTTGTTTTACAATTAAACCACAAAGGTTGTCGGTTCAATTCCCGGTTCAATTTTCAATGTGTCCTTGGTTGCCCCTGTATTCACTGTAAGTTGCTCTGGATAAGAGCATCTGCTAAAT
The DNA here is from genome assembly GCA_016801145.1 of Umbra pygmaea. Classification (NCBI taxonomy): domain Eukaryota; kingdom Metazoa; phylum Chordata; class Actinopteri; order Esociformes; family Umbridae; genus Umbra; species Umbra pygmaea. The sequence continues at coordinate 12,773 of JACXGM010027361.1, read as the reverse complement.
CAGCAATACTCATTACTGCTTCCGCAAGCCGCAATTCTGTAAGTTTTCCGTCCAACGAGTTGGAATTTCATCCTAGTAATGATTAGCATCAACTGTGCTAAATTTAGTTTGGAATCTACGGAATTGTGGCTCGCAGTAACATGGAATGAGTATTGCTGACCTAAATGATTAAAACTGTAAAAGGGTTTTTGTTTTACTAATTTGTTTCAGATCCTATGACAACTTGGCCTTGATTGGTGATTGATCTGCTAACCACTACGTTCACCTGTGGCAGGATGCAATCTCCCTGGTGGAATTGAAAAATCTAGAATCAAATCCAGTGTTAAGATTCAAATCGGTAAGTATATTTAGGTATTGGTCAATATAAATGTTTTACCCAAGTGATTCCCAAACCTCTCCTTGAGTACCACCAAACAGGCCACAGTTTAACTGTAGGCCAGAACTAGTACACTAATCAAGGAGTTGTTGATTAGTAGACAAGTTGAATCAGGTGAGCTAGCTTCAGGGGTTGTTCAAATACATAGACTGGCTAGGAGTACTTGAGGAGAGGTTTGGGAACCGCTGGTTTAACCGATACATGTCTAATAGCCAAACATAGTGTGTGACTCTCCAATACCAGTAACACTCAGACAATCAAGAATACCGGTATATAACATCAATACTTTCTTTTCACATCCTGAAAGCTGTGTAGCCGTACAATCTGATAGACAAGACATGTTTTATAAATAAAAGCAATTCTCTAGATACATCTATGTTATGAAGCAGGTGGTTGGCGTCTTGAATGGGACCTTCCGTGTCCATGATGGGCTACTCCTACTGCAGCTTGTCAACTCTCTGCAGGATTCAGATGGGGACAGTTTCATTTGTGTCAGTTCTTAAGCACAATTCCAGAGCTCAGCTGAAGTAAAACCAGAACTGGCTTCTTTAAACACAATGTAATGGACCACAATGATTAGTTGTCAATGTGTCACGTTCCAAGATAGCGGAGGCAGGCGTGTCTTCACTGAACATATACTTATTGCACAAGGACAAACTTAACAAGAAAACAATGAACCACACAGGACTAACAAACACTCAGGACTAAATACTCAACTAATGAGGGGAGGATGTGCAGGTGAGGACTAAACAACTGAACTGATTGGTTAATCAAAACATGTGACGGGATCATGTGACAAAAGGAGAGGGAAACAAAACCAAAACAAAACACATAGGGGAGAAACCGACCTGTTGTGACACAGAACAAGGACATAGTCTACAGACATTGTGACATAACCCCCCACCTAAGGAGCAACACCTGGCACGACCACTCCACCAACAAACAATGAAACACAAAAACAAGCACATGAAGACACGAGAGGTGGAGGGCAAGGGAGTGTAGCGGGGCCCAGGCAAGCGGGGACACAAGGGGCGGCCGGGCGGCAGGGAACACAGGGGGCGGCCGGGCGGCAGGGAACACGGGGCGGCCTGGCATCAGGGAACACAGGGGGCGGCCGGGCGGCAGCTGAGTAGGGGGTCCGGAGGTCCTGTGGCGTCAGCGACGGGGATCCGGACGGCGTCGTCAGCGACGGGGGTCCGGACGGCGTCATCAGCGACGGCCGAGCAGGGGGTCCAGACGTCAGCGACACTGAACATATATTTATTTGCACAAGAATGAACTTAACAAGAAAACAATGAACCACACAGGACTAACAAACACTCAGGACTAAATACTCAACTATGACACAATGAAGCTACATTAATTGGTATTGTTAGCTCATTCGAAAGATAAACGTGTTAATATGATTTAATTTATTGCATGTACTGTAAAAGCATCTACCTTACTATCCTGCCCTCCTGTCTGCACTCTCTCTGTAGTCTCAGATTGCAAGTATTAATTTGTGACAATTACTTTTTAAATGCTTTGCATACAAATTAAGAATCACTAAGAGCTTAAATACATTTTGCTAATAAACTATTTTAACCAAAGATGTATTCTATATGTTAAATATTGTTGTAATCTCTTCTTTTACTGAATTAAAGAATTTTCACAGTCATGCTCCAGTGTTACTGCTCCAACATTTATGCTCCACCACCATGGCGTATTTATTGATCTGCCTCTCTTGACAGATCTTATTTGTACACACCGTATATACTGGCAGTCACTTGTCCTGTGAACTTACATGAAACCCAAACCATGTGCGTTTCCTGTAAGCTTGCAGAACCAGCAGCTGTGCCAGGCCAAGCAGTTTGAGCCTTACCTGAGCTTGGGAGTGACTTTTGTTCAAGGAAGTTAGTCTCAAGTCATCCTCTTGTCTGGTGTCTAGTGGTCAGTTCAGTGGTCATAGTTCATCACCATGCCAAGCAGTGACAACATGCAGCAATTGCCTTTCCATCATTCTTCACAGCCATCCACATATGTTGAGGCACTTGGCTCACCTTCCAAAATGGCTTGACCTGGGTTTTAAAAGAGTTTCCAATCTGCTTCAAGTCACAAATTAAATTTGGTCTGCTTCCAGAAGCTGTTTTCATTTTACATGATGTGTTAACATGTTAAATATTAAATTAGGCCAGTCTCTGACATCTCAGGTAAGTTAGCGTACATGAACAGTTCAGTGTTAATTTATATGTCATAGTTGTTTAGTGTGGTGGCAACAATTACTTGCCGGGTAATTTTCACCATCTACTAAAAAAATGCATGGTTTATAAGGCTACTTGTCGACACAGCTAGCTAGCCACTATGCACCTTGATTAAACTATATTCCTTATCAACATTATGCATTTGGTAAATACACTAACTAGCTACAGTAAAATATTATGAACAATTAGATGACCCAAGTTTGCAAAGGTAGCTGTGCTTTATAGGTAACGACCATAGACAGTATATAAAATGGACCAAGCGATGCCATTGACTTCGACGGAGATCAAGTGAAGTAAATTAGAAGCACTTTTCCGGTGATAGCTGAGCCTTGGTAGCCTCTGTGTTAGTGTTTGTACTTTGTCAGGTATTGTTCTTCTGTATGCCCATGCACCAGTGTTATATATGATTAAGTATTTTTCCCCTCTAGGCTATTTTCTTTGCATAAGTGTTATTCAGATTAAAAGTATGTTTGATTTATCCTCAACCTTTTTACGTTTGTTTCCTGAATACACTGCACAATGGATCAACATTATAGTAACTTGGTAGCCTCAGAGTCTCCCTATAGGAGCTTCAATTTCCAAGTGCTGGTTTACCCCCTTGGTTAACAACGAATAACATACTAGACATACTGTTTGGGTAGAGGATGGGTCCCACTTGAAGTTTTTCTTCCAATCATTCCAACTGGCCTCATTGAAGCTATGATGTTCTTCTGTTGGCATATTTCATGCCAACTACATTTTAAGTTACTATTGGTGTAATCTACACACCGTTTTGGCATGATATCGTGAACGCATTTAAATCGCCTCCCTAGGAAAATTCTTTCAATGCGCTACTTACTTCTTTGAACCTAAAGAGTCACGTTCAAGGACGTTCAAGGACGTTCTGCTGTGTTGACCAATGGGGAAGCCGACAGGAATGGTGTCAAGAGTTCATCGAACAAGTATGTTTTGCAAGCAAAGGTTTTTGTTTTGCAAGCAAGACTTTCTTACTTGCAAACAAGTAAAACAAGCTACCTTTACACCTCTTCTCAAGAAACCTTCACTCGATGATAGGGATTTTAATAATTTTCGACCTATTTCGACCCTTCCTTTTATTACAAAAGCATTAGAGAAAACGGTCCTCAATCAACTCCAGTCTTTTTTTGCTCAAATCAAAATCTTGAAACTTTCCAATCTGGTTTCAAGCCTCTACACAGCACAGAGTCTGCTTTATTAAGGGTTTCCAATGACATATTGTTAGTGACTGATGCTGGTGACTCTGTGATCTTAATACTGTTAGACTTAACCTCGGCTTTTGACACAGTTGATCATAAAAATATCTTATTCTGACTAGAATATTCTGTGGGCATTCAGGGAACTGTCCTCAGCTGGTTTAGATCTTTTCTAACAAATAGAAGTTTTGCTGTCAAACTGGCTAATTTTTCTTCCACGCCAGACCAACTCTCCTGTGGAGTGCCGCAGGGGTCTATTCTTGCACCCATTCTCTTTTCCCTGTATTTACTTCCTCTGGGCTCCATTTTCAGAAAGCATGGTGTATCATTTCACTGCTATGCCAGTGATACCCAAATTTACTTGCCTCTGAAACGCAACACAGATACTGCTCTGACATCTCTCTTTGCATGCCAAGTGGAAGTAAAAATGTTCTCAAAACAGAGGTTATAATCTTAGGCCCCCATGACAACTATAAAAGCAGTAACATTGATCTGGACCATCTTTGTCCAACTTCATCTTGCATTAAGAACTTGGGTGCTCTCTGGGATCAGAACCTCAAATTTGAAAAACAAATAAATGCGTTGATTAGTTCTTGTTTTTTCCAACTATGTCTTCTCTCTAAGATCAAATCTTCCCTTTCTGAGAAAACCTTAGAGATTGCTGTCCATGCGCTCATTACTTTGCGGCTGGATTACTGCAACTCTCTTTATTATGGCATACCCAAACACTCTATTGCCGGTCTCAAATTAGTACAGAATGCTGCTGCAAAGTTTCTCAAAGGAAAACGTAAATTTGACCATATTACACGTATCCTTAAATCACTGCATTGGCTACCTGTGCACTATAGAATTGAGTTTAAAATTCTTCTCTTTGTTTTTAAATCAGTAAATAATCTGGCATCGAGCTATTTGTCTAAGCTTCTCTGTCCACACAATCCCACACGAAACCTGAGGTCTATGCTGACTTAAATGTGTGGTTTGTCCTTGTTCTTTGTCTTGTCTATTGTTCAGCACTTTGGTCAGCCTTGTTTGCTGTTTTTAAATATGCTATATAAATAAATACAAACTTGAAACTGGATACTTGAAGCAAATCTTTTCCACTTGCAAGCAAAAAGTTTACACATGACCAAAGTTTTTTGTTGTGGTTGTTGCTTTTAATGTAAAAACTTTTGGTTGCAATACAAAATGTTTTTTTTTTCATTTATATAATTGAATTGTTTGCAAAGCAAAAAGTTTTGATTGTGATATAAAAGGCACCATTACTGCAGAAAGATATTTACATATAGGGATTACAAGCGCATAGTTGCGTAAGCAGAGAGTGCGAGTGCTAGCATGGCCTGCCTGCAGTCCTGACCTGTCAACAATTGAGAATGTGTGGCGCATTATGAAGCACAAAATAAGGCAGCAAAGGCCTGTACAGTTGTGCAGCTGAGGACGAGCATAATGGATGAATGGGTAAAAATTCAGTTTGCTAAACTTAACCAACTGGTGTCTTCAGTGCCCAAACGTTTAGTAAGTGTTATTAAAAGAAAAGGTGATGTTACACAGTGGTAAACAGTAGACTGTCCCAAATCTTTTGGAGTGTGTTGCAGTCCACAGATTTGAAATTACTGTATATTTTCTAAAATAAATGAAATTCACAAAGTAAAACATTACATAATTTATTAATAACGTGTTTTCAATACAATACAGGGGAAATTGATTTTTCAAATTACATTTCCCGTTAGTTTTTTTCATTTTCCAACACTGTCCCAAATTGTTTGGTATTTAGGTTCTAATAATCCCTGTCTTATCTTAACTAAATGTGGAATGACCGGTGTTTTCACTACAAATGTTGGCTGGCTGATGAACTGACAGTATTGTTAAATATCAGGTTACAGTATTTGCTCAAGATACGGCTTCTCAAGAGATGGCTGCAAGGTCGGCTGCATGTACACTGGTGTGTGTGTGATCATAGCCAAAAATAAATTGCGTAGGTTATGATGAATATAATATTGAAAACATGCCTAGATAATTTATTTATGCCCCTTAAAAATAAAACACACTGTGCCAGTAACTGAATGTATAGTTTTCCAATATAATTTAATTTGTGTAAATTTTATAAAATTTTATATTGACATTATTTGTGATCACATCATTTAATGTAACCTTACTTAGTGTTTGCCTGTGCAAATAATGCATAATATCCAAATGTTGGATACGTGCTATAGCCCAGGTGAAAAAACTCACCAGGGCCACCATTTACATCTCACCAACACAAGTCTAGGGATGTGGTTAGAAATGTAGGTAGGTTTTCAGGTAGGTTTTCAAAAGTCTCAGGCTTCCTCTTTTTTGACTGCCCACTGTCCTGCAAAGATATTGTTTAATTCCCCCAGAATATAGCAGTTATAGTCAGACATGGGCACCTATGTTGGCAACTGTTTTATTTGAGGATGTTTTGTATTCAGTTCCTGCGCAGCCTTAACAAATGATCCCCATTATGGCCACATCAGAACCTCTTGCTGGTTGCTGACTTGTGATATTGGGGAAAAGTATCTACAAATAAGGGAAAAGTAGACACTCCAGGTCTAAATATTATAGACTGCCAAAAAATGTATTCATTGTACATTTACCTGGGCGTCCTTTGGTCCCTCCAAATTTCAACTTGGAAGTTTTACTTCAAGTTTGAACTCAAACCTGTCTTGGTTGATTTCAGGGAAGAGACAAATTGTGTATATCAAATGGAGTGAATGAATCGGAGTGGACAATAATTTGATCAGGGTTCTTGCTTAGCCTTGTCATAAACACATAACAAACCTTAACCCTTACATCATCTTTTTGTTTCTTCTTTTATTAATCTGTACTAGTTTGGTCGCCATGCGTTGGACTCCGTTGACCTTTTTTTAGGTGCTCGACATTGAATCGGCATCAGGGTCGTCTGGCACTTGGCCACAGGGCTGGTGACAGGGAACACTCTGATTGGCTGTGCAGCTAATAAAAGATGGAAGTGACGAGAGCAGTGAACTACAGACCCTAGAGTGCACACCCCTGGATGTAAATAAAAGGGACACAAACAGACTATTCACCTCGTATATTTCATCAGCTCAAAAACCCAACGTATATTATATTGAGATAATGGCAATCTGGAGCATAGAAACAGAAGACATGCTGATCCTATTGATCCAGAAGAGGCCACCGCTGTTCAACACCACAGAGAAGCGTCATGCGAACAGAGTTGCAAAAACACAACTCTTGCGTGAGATCGAAAATGCACTCACAATATCAGGTAAGATAGTCTTTTTAGGCATTGAGCTCTAATACCTTCTAATGGTTTATGTTATTCTTCGCTAGGGGACATCAAACGTGTAACATTAATGTTTAATATTACAACATTGCCACACATGTGTTATTAATGTGCCATAACTATGATTTGTAGCTATGTATTAGAGTGATACCATATAATGTTGCTGCTACAGATGCTGCTACCACTGTGTATCTAATAAGAGGGACATGTCATACTGTTTACCTTCCTTACTCTCTCCTCTGCAGAAATTGTACAGACGCTAATAGTCTAAATGCAGCACTTCTGTGGAATTGCTACTTTTGCTTAGTAATATAACGTCTGAGTAAGTCGTATACCAGTAGAAATACTGTTTGTTGACACAGCCTATATATATAAATTCGACATAGGCACAATGCTTCAATGTGTTGTTTTGTTTTTCAGAAAAAGAGCTGAAGAAGAGGTGGGAATCGCTGAGTTTGTCGGCTGCCATATATCATGAATGACGTGGAAAACTGTCTGTTTAAATGTTTAAACATTTGCTGGAGGATTAGAACCAGGCACATTACACACAACTGGGAGAGTAATCTAGCATAACTGCTATTCTGTGTATGTTCATTCTATTTACTTTTTAGTGTGCTGTGTGTATGTTTGATTGTTACTGATATTGACAATAAAAATACTTATTTTGATGAGTCGTAATAGCACTTCTTTGGCAGAGTTAACAGCTGACAAGATAGAACAAAATGTATATTTGTATTTCAGACCACAGCCAATTTTTTTGGAAGTGTGCATGTATCTATGCATACAAGATATCGGAGAACAGCACAGGCATACACATTTGTTATATTTTTCCCCATTGGGAAGGCACGAAACCAATGTCAGAAGTAGTGACATAGTTCATCCCTGTGAGAAGTTGCTTCAGTGTGTGGAACTGAGTGGGAAAGACCTGAGCGAGATATTTAAAATCTGTAGTTTCATTCAACTCGAGCTCACAACACAGGTTTGGAAAAGCCCCTTGAGTCTGCCACCCTAGAATGTATGATTTGACCCATCTGGTACAGTTTCTTCATATTTGTCGCCTCCGCTTCTTCTTTTGCTCTTCATCCAACAAAATACAGAGGGCTTCCAACGCTAGTACCATTTGCAAGTTTTCATCAGGCATTGTTCTCAATGAGTGTGATCAAAATTACGACCAGTGAGAACTGTCTTGCCCGGTATCACAACAATGACACAACAAGGACTTTAACTAATATCCGCATTGCTACCGAGCTTCACGTGTCCCCTTTTGTGATAGAAGAGTACAGATTACCTCCTGCTTGGCCGTTGGCCGTGGTCAGAGCAGTGTGTTCAGGTGCAAATTTTTGCCTAAAGACAAAGGTGCCGTGGGCCGACGTGAGGCGACGCCACAGTCTGCCTAGTCACACCGACGGTTTGGCTGTCAGCTTGGTGTGTCACGGCCATTAAAGATACACAAGGTGACACAGACAGGTTAAAATGGCAATTAAACTTTAATTTCCCACACCTGTGACATTTGAAATTGCAATTAGTGTCTGTGTACAAATAGTCAATGAGTTTGTTAGCTCTCATATGGATGCACTGAGCAGGCTATATACTGAGCCATGGGGCGCAGACCTGCATAATAATGTACTGGAACTACATAAAGTTGGAATAGGGTATAAAAAGATATCCAAAGACTTGCAAATGCCAGTCAGTACTGTTCAATCACTTATTAAGAAGTTGAAGATTCAGGGATCTCTTGATACCAAGACAAGGTCAGGTACTGTAGACCAAGAAAGATGTCAGCCAAAACTGCCAGAAGAATTTGGAAAGGAAAAATCTATGTCCCTTGTCTTATGTTTTAGTCTGTCTTCCAGTCCAGGTTTTTGGTCTCTCCCAAATGTGTCCTTGTATGTCCTTATTTTTTTTTCTTGTGTTTAGTTAGTTATGGTTAAGTGTTCACAGCTGGTCATTAGTGTGCTACTTAATCCCTTCTGTTTGTTCCCTTGTTGTTGGTCATTGTCTCCTGTTAGTGTGTTTGATGTTTTTGTAGAGAAGTTAATTCACTCTAGGTATTTCGTTAAATAAAACCTTCACCATTAAGAAATGCATCTGCCTCCTGCCTACCTTCCCTTACAACCGTGACACCATAGGTAATCACTGGTGACATACAGGCTGCTCTGGAAAAAGACAGTGGTTGTTTCAAGGAGCACAAAACGATGATACTTGAAAAAATTTACTACATGCTTAAGTTGCCAGAAAGAAGCCTTTACCTCGCCAGTGCCACAAGTCTGGTTACAATATGCCCGACAACACCTTAACAGGTCTCACAACTTCTGGCACACTCATAAGCGTTATGTTTGGAGAGGGGACAACAAGGCCTATAGTGACAAGAATACCATCCCCACTGTGAAGCATGGTGGTGGCTCACTTTTTTGGGGTTTGTTTGAGCTCTACAGGGAATCTTGTGAAAATTTATTGCAAGATGAATGCAGCATGTTATCGGAACATACTGGCATACAATTTGCATTGTTCTGCACAAAAGCTGCGCATGAGACGCTCTTGGACATTCCAGCACGACAATTACCCTAAGCACAAGGCCAAGTTGACACTCCAGTGGTTACAGCAAAAAAAGGTGAAGGTTCTGGAGTGGCCATCACAATCTCCTGACTTTAATATCATCAAGCCACTCTGGGGAGATCTCAAACTTGTCGTTCATGCAAGACTACCATGGACTTTGCATGACCTGGAGGCCTTTTGCCAAGATGAATGGGCAGCTACAGTATACCACCTGCAAGAATTTGCGGCCTCATAAACAACTATCACAAATGACTGCATGCTGTTATTGATGCTAAATCGGGAAATACACCGTATGGAGAACTGAGTGAACAAGGGTAATTTCATTATTTCATTATTTTCTTTGTTGCCATGTTTTGTTTTAAGATTGTGCCATTCTGTTATGACCTACAGTTGAATATGAATGCCTTGAGAAATAAAAAGCATTGTTTTGCCTGCTCAATCATGTTTCGTTAAAAATGGTACATCTTTTACCAAACCTTTGAGCACAACTGTAATCCACATTATCTATCCCAAATATCGGACAGCGCTATGTCAAATTGCGTTGCCTCATGCTGGAGGCTGGGCAAAGTTGGAGAAGCCATACTCAGGCTCAAACCACTGACTATCATTGCATAGTGGGCTAAGTCGCTGCCTTGCAGGACAAACTACGCAGACCCCCCGCCCTTACATAATCTTTACCTTGATCCTTACCTTAGGTTAATCAAGTTCAAACTTAAATTGATTGACTGCAGAGTTGGAACCTAACCTGCACCCCCTTCATTAAATTAACCAATAACATTCATGTATGACTTTGGGGCAGACAAATGGTTTTGCCTCCATTAAAGATAAGTAAAACTACCAACTCCCAAAGTGCTCAGTCCAAATTTCAAGTTCAAATTTACTGTCACATGCACAGAAAAACACAGATGTTATTGCATGTACAGTGAAAAATATTGTGACATAGCTCAAAGACAGTAATAACAAAAAGGTGCAAGATGAAACATAATGTTTATTAGTAATCAGTAAGATACTATATAAAATGACAGTAGACATGAAGCATACAGTCTGTACATGTAGACACCTGTTGACACTGTATGTACAGTGGAGAGAACAAGTATTTGATACACTGCCAATTTTGCAGGTTTTCCTACTTACAAAGCATGTATAGGTCTATAATTTTCATCATAGGTACACTTCAACTGTGAGAGACTGAATAAAAAAAAAATCAAGAATATCACATTGTATGATTTTTTTAAATAATTAATTAACATTTTATTGCATGACATAAGTATTTGAGCACCTACCAACCTGTAAGAATTCCAGCTCTCACAGACCTGTTAGTTTTTCTTTAAGAAACCCTCCTATTCTCCACTCATTACCTGTATTAACTGTATTAACCTGATTGAACTCATTACCTGTACAAACGACACCTGTCCACACACTCGATCAAACAGACTCCAACCTCTCCACAATGGCCAAGACCAGAGAGCTGTGTAAGGACATCAGGGACAAAATTGTAGACCTGCAAAAGACTGGGATGAGCTACAGGACAATAGGCAAGCAGCTTGGTGAGAAGGCAACAACTGTTGGTGAAATTATTAGAAAATGGAAGTTCAAGATGATGGTCAATCCATCAGGCTTGGGCTCCATGCAAGATCTCACCTCGTTGGGGCATCACTGATCATGAGTGAGGTGAGGGATCAGCCCAGAACTACATGGCAGGACCTGGTCAATGACCTGAAGAGAGCTGGGACCACAGGCTCAATGAAAACCATTAATAACACACTACGCCGTCATGAATTTAAATTTAAGTGGACGACTGCACTGTATGGAGGAGAGGATGGATGAGGCCATGTATCGTGAGATCTTGGCCAACAACCTCCTTCCCTCAGTAAGAGCATTGAAGATGGGTCGTGGTTGGGTCTTCCAGCATGACAATGACCCGAAACACACAGCCAGGGCAACTAAGTAGTGGCTTAAGCATCTCAAGGTCCTGGAGTGGCCTAGCCAGTCTCCAGACCTGAACCCAATAGAAAATCTTTGGAGGGAGCTGAAAGTCTTTATTGTCCAGCGAAAGCCCCGAAACCTGAAGAATCTGGAGAAGGTCTGTATGGAGGAGTGGGCCAAAATCCCTGCTGCAGTGTGTGTAAACCTGGTCAATAACTACAGGAAACGTATGATCTCTGTAATTGCAAACAATGGTTTCTGTACCAAATATTGAGTTCTGCTTTTCTGATGTATCAAATACTTATGTCATGCAATAAAATGCAAATTCATTTTTTTTTAAATCATACAATGTGATTTTCTGTATTTTCTCACTGTTGAAGTGTACCTATGATAAACATGACAGACCACTACATGCTTTGTTAGTAGGAAAACCTGCAAATATTTGTTCTCCCAACTGTACATGCACAGCATAAAGTCCAGTGTTAAATTAACACTCTTAGAGTTTATATAGCTCCAGTGGAGCTAAATAAACAGTGAGAGTGTTAATTTAACACTTAGGGTGTTGATTTAACACTGGACTTTTTGCTGTGTATAAACATTTACAAAACCAGATGCAGTGGAAATGTGCAATGTAATTGTCCATTGTGACTTTGTGCAGCATACCATATTAACCAGAGGGAGACAAACCTTCACAGTTGCATTGACTATAGCATTGAGTATAACAATCCATAGTTTCCATAGAATCAATAAGCAGGACAGATACACAATAGCATGGTGCTGTGTTGTGGTCAAGGTGCCAGTAAATTGCCCATAGTGACCTAATGGACCATATGTTGGTGTTTCGAAGATGTTTACACACACAGCCGTTTATGGCTGATGATCTAGAGCGCAGATCTAAACTTCTTTGGACATGAGACTCACTTTTACAAAATTGAATTTGTATTGAGCAAAATATTTAATCCCACTTCAATATAGGCACATTATTGTCACATCCTGGTAGGATGTGTCTGTTAAATTCTGTCTGTGTGACTTTTTTGCCCTTTCCCAGTGTTTGGTTTTCTTGTTTATTGGTTTCTAGCTCCCCCCTGTGATGTATTCTGTTTATTGCATTCCCTGTTGTCTCCCCTAGCCACGCCTCTCTTCTTGGTCTGGGCTCTCTACTCCTGGGTGTTCTATTTAGT
>JACXGM010027360.1:0-14514 GCA_016801145.1 Umbra pygmaea | reverse complement strand
TATCTGACTCCCTAACCACTGAGATATCTGACTCCCTAACCACTGAGATATCTGACTCCCTAACCACTGAGATATCTGACTCCCTAACCACTGAGATATCTGACAAAGTTGCTTATATGTCACGACCACTCCTAAACAATACAGAGCAATGGGAGACAAATATATCTAAGATTGGATGTGCCTTTCCTTTAGGTAGCTCGGATTTAAACAATCCACCTATACACAGCTATCTCCATGTCATGCAGCCAATAATGATGTGCATCACGATTGTGCTTCCAGGAAGTCCCCATCCCACCGTCATTACGCAACGTGATTTAATTAACAGCCAGGACAGAAAGTAACAGCTCTACAAATAGAAAGTGTGGGGGGGGGGCATAACCACCATTCTCCACAATGCATTAGAACTGGGCCTCCCGCAGAACGTTTTCCCCATAGAGGTCTTGGATTGAAGGGGATGAGTCGAGGCCCACCTGGCGGCCGGTCAATGTCATCATGTGCTATTTCTGCCCCGGGCTTCCGCAGAGTGACAGATCGGTGGTCCGGTGGGGCGTCGGTGGTGGCGGCCGTGAAGTCATCCAGCTGGACGCAACAAGCGCATCATAACAGAGACCCACTAGGCGGCAGCACAATGGGGGTGATGGTAAACGAGGGCTGGAGAGGCGCATCCTTCCTGCGGGTGACTCATATCGGATGGGGAGGGTCGGCTATCTGGTGAACCAGAACTGAGGGGACTACTGATCCACACTTTAATGAAGCTGCTGGTTCAGGGAGAGGGCAAGCAAAGGCTGACAGGATAAACCGCAGGCAGGTGACGCTACAGTGAGTGGGCCGAGTTCCGTGGATGAAGGCACCCCATCCCAGTTCGCAGCACGCTACTGTAGACCAGAGCACAGAGGGCTCCAGGCAGGTGTAGCCAACTAAATAGGAGAAATCATTGCCATTTGGGCTTCAGATCACAGGCCTCCCCTGGGCATGTGGCCAGCTCTCTGCAGGACATTCAACGCTTATCTCACCGTGAGCAGAGGATTTGACGCAGCGGTATTAGCCTCCTGTTGACACACCTGGGAGAGAAGTATGAATTCAAAAACTAATTTATTCCATGCTGCGATGTGATCTAACTAAAGTTTTCATTTCGACCGCGAGAACGATGTGCATAGGCCTTCGGAGGTGTAGCGAGACGCGCTGACATGATGGATGGCGTGGACAGCTGTCACTCCGTTTCTGTGTACTTGTCCTCAGAATTTTTCACACTGCCCACAGCTTGAAAACACACACTGACTGGTTCAATTCACACATGATTGAAAGCAATCATGGCATGCTGTTCATCGAAGTCACTGCAGACGCTGCGACGCGGCTCATCAACACAAACCACCAAGAGCGCTTCTTCCGCGGAATGCTAATCATTACATGACAGGTCTCTTCAAAGAATGCTGCATTTTCCTGGGTCATTACTGCCTCCCTGGTCTCTTTTCTCGACACCCATTGGATAAGAATGTGAGAGGGGAGGGACTTCTGACCTAATCATCAATGGGTTTCAAATCATAGACTAGAGGATATGCTGAATCAAAGAAAAGTAATTGGGATTTTCTCCCAGAATAGAGAAATGAAGCATTTGACAGCTATTACCATTTCAGAGGGGGGGAAAGAGCGAGCTGCAATACTATCCATAGCTTGTCCAAACACAACCCGAACTCTCCAGAGGCACTGGTGAAGATCTGAAAGTGGTTGATGAGGTTCTGTATAATGAGAAACGACATATACAATATTCAAAACAGGCGTCTTCTGTGTAAAAGGTAAAAGGTACAATGTCTTTGAAACAAATACTTGGAAGAATCTTATTTGCAATAGAATAAACATTACTGTCAATCGTAGTTAAAGACATTTTGACAGTGAGAACTTACACAAGTTTGTTTAGCTGAAAGAACATATGCCTACGTTTCATTATGTACTAGTTCTGGTTTTTGCGTATCGATAATCACAACTGCAGCGGACACAGTATGAAGGCCAAATGCACTCCTAAAGGTGGTAGAGCGACAAGGTTGCATAATAAAATTGTGTAATATATTTATCTCCATTTTGACAAGTCAATGAATGTTGTGTCTGGTGAAGGTTGGAAGTGTTGCTAATCGTACACGTTACCATGAGTGATAATCACACATGTTAATGCATCCTTCTACTTAAGACTGATTTCAACTGACTACCTGTAGCTATGGCCATACCTCATACTGTATCTCAGAGAATAGCTACAGCTTGGCTTATGACTTTTCAATTAGAGCACTATTCGTTAACCACTAGGTTAGCAACCGCCGATACCAGTCAGCGAACCGTTTACAGTACAAGGAGTTCAATAATAAGTAAATAAACAGTCTAATGAATGAGCTTCACTGATCAAAAAACACTAGGACCATAATTATAACATAATGTTGTCCAGAATGTAGTCAAGTTATATTGAACCTCGTAACACTACGCCCACCTTTTAACATAGGGAGTCACTTCTGAAAGCTACATGTGTGATTATAGTTGAATGTGTGATTCAATAGTAAAATGCTTAGTTTTATAACAATGACAAACAGTGAGTATGAAAGACTGTGAGACAGGCAACAGTATGACAAATCAAAAGGAGGTAAAGAAAGAAAATGACAGATTTGAACCAGTACGAGGAAGGGTTTAAACATAGGTCACAAGAAAGTACTTAGTTGCATTATTGACTTTGTAACAGATCTCCACAGTTCTTAATCACAGAAAATGCTCACTGGTACCCAAGTTTATAGAAAGGCCCGTGACTGGAAACAATGCGAGGGACAAAATTGTATTTAGTCAGGTGGCTTTCCTCCAGCTTTCCAAGAGCTGATATTTACAGTTTATATTTTAGTCATTTAACTGGCACTCTTATTATCCAGAGCATCCCCTAGAGAAACTTGGGGTTAAGTGACTTGCCCAAGGACACAAAGAAATTTGGCATAATTGGGAATTGGACTTGCAACCATCCGACTACACGGCCGACTCCCTAACCACTGAGCCATCCGAACAGTTCAGGCCCTACTTCCAACCCTCCTCTGGATCAGTCGTGAAACGTCGAGTGTCGTCAGCTTGGAACAATCAGGTGTCTTTTCTGCGCAGCCCCAATAGACTAATAATGTGGGGCTTACGCTGCAAAGCCCACAACAAAATGGCTTCTTGGAAAATGAAAGGATTCCCCAGTCAGAACTATACAGGCAGACAGAACATGTTGCAAAACCTGGGTCCTGCTTTGAACAAATACCACGTGGGTGATCTGAGCATGCTGCTTACAGAGAATGGGCAGATTGCAATGGCTGCTGCTGATATCTCAAGGCCAAGCCTGACTCATTGAAGCACAGTCACTTAAGGTGACAATTCAATCTGACAAGTTGGATAACGAGGAAATGCCATGGTTATAACTCAGCCTACTGGGAAGCCTTTCATCAGCTGTAAACTGGACTATATGACAACATGATTTGAAAAGCTGCTTTATTTTCCCTGCAGGTACATGGTTGGACCAACACCCCCTCTGGCCAAAAGAAGGAAAATAAATATTTCTCTACCAGCCGTTTCCTGTATTTCAGCTGTGAACCTATGATTTATCATATTCAGTTCAATGAACACTGGTATGGGTTATGTAAGTTCATATCCCTATGTTTTTCTTTTGATCTAGTGTCTTTCTCAGTCACAGCTCCTAGTTTGGCAGTTGCTTGTCCATTCAGGGATACTTAAAGTATAAAATAATGCTCCTACAGGCAACTGTATGATACCGTAGAGGAACAAATAGACATTTTCCTGATTTTGGTGCAAAATGACACTCTCAACAACTCAAGACAGAAAGTATTAGCTGAATACCTGGACAATGTTTGAAACTTAATGTCGCAGCTGCCTAAAAGCACACAGTGTAGTATCTTTTTGATGAAAGTAACATCAAACACCTGTGGCACCATGTTAAAGAGTAGTCGACGGTGGTACTCCAGCAGAGCCGTTAGTGAAGGGGTTGACGCAGGAAGGAATAACATAAAATGTGCATCATCAGAGATAAGACGCTGAGTCAGATTTGCATATCAATTTTCCTGCCTCCATGCGCCCTATCACAGTGCCTGCAGGTGAACACGACTTCACGCCGCCTCTGGTTCTTATCTCCATCACGACTCGCTCGGAACGCAATCCCTTCCATTACCCTGTGCAGACGCTATCTGTCATTCTGCCTGTGATGTTGTGCTAATTAATTCACCATATAAAGAGACAAGTTATATCACTCCAGAGAAAAAAAAAGGATCCCTTCAAACCATCCAAATAAGGCGCATTGTGCCTCCTTGAGCCAAAACTTGGCAGATGACGGAAGACCAGGATTATTGACCAAGATAAGGGTCATTATCCCCACGACTGTTGATGGAATAATAACAGCAGCAGCAGCAGTAATGTTGTGTTGTTTGAGGTGGACATGTCCCTGTTTAGTGTCCAAACAATCATGACAAGTTATTCTTGGTTACAAGTTATCATACATGTTGGCCTATAGTGAGGTGTTATACAGAAAGGAAAATGTTACAACAATTTGTGGATGATCCACACAGCACACTATGCCCTCAAATGCTATATAGTGCTGGGTGTAGTATCCATTTTCCTTTCAATCCTGACCAACTGTCCAGTACCTGCTAAAGAGAATCACCCCCACAACATAATGTTCCCACCACCATGCCCCACACTAGGCATGGTGTGTTTTGGGTGGTGTGCTGTGTTTGGTTTTCACCAAACATAACGCTTGCAGTTGAGTCAAAAACTTTCATTTTTGGTCTCTCCTGACTATAAAACTGACTTTGTGTGGCCCACTTTCAGAAGAGGCTTCTTTCTTGCCACCCTGCCATACAGGTCAGCTTTGTGTAAAGCTTGTGAGATGGTTGGCACATGCACAGACCAACCAATCTCAGCCGTAAGGACGTGTTAGTCCTTCAAATTTGCGATTCAATAGCGATAATCAATAAAACGTGTAGTAAGATATATATATATATAACTTTAGCTGTTTCAGAAGCTTTGAGGAAATATGCAGTAGTATGATAAGAATATTCTTAGTCAGGATCACCACGTACTAAATATTTTTAGTTATTTTAGAAGTGTTTATCATGTTTCTATAAAGGATACTCTATATTGTTTGGTATTCCCTAAAAGCTATGAATCATGTGAAAACGATGCAGCAAAGACTAATTTATTCTGGGATTGTGAAAGTGACATAAACAATTATGAAGAATTTTTCACTGTAAAATGTAGACTTTTCTTAGGTAGAAATGCGACCGACAGTGTTAATTTAACTGAGAATGCAGGATGTCTTTTGAAATGCAATTTATGTAAACCAAGGCCAGCGTGACCAAATGTTAAACAACAGCCAGATATTTATCTAAGGCCTTTTGTCTCAGTAAGAAGTGATACTGAAGCTGGCGCCATGTAACCGAATACTACTTATGTTGTAGCCATTGGTGAGATTCAAACTAATGCGATCTAATTGGGCCAATAGAAAAATCAATATTAAGTTTTCTATTGTGACATTCTCTGTAGAGAAATGTATGCTACGGGATTATCAAGAGCTTTTTTCATGAGAAAACTCGGCTTTAAGGCATTAAAGTCTATGCTCCATTCTACACATTCTCCGGACTCTGAGTAAATTAATTTGATGATTAAATGCATTAAAATACACAACACCTCTTGGTAACTTCCCTGATCAATATCCTCCTGGCTCGGTCATCTAGTTTGGAGGGATGGCCCGATCTAGGCAAGGTGTTGGTGGTGCCATATGGTTTCCACTTCTTAATAATGCTCTGAACAGTACTCAGAGGGATAGTTAAAGCCTTTGAAATATTTTTGTATCCTTCTCCTAACTTGTGCCTTTCACAACTTTGTCCCAGAGACCTTTTGAAAGCACCTTTCCAACCATGGTGTATTATTTGCATTGCCATGCACTACTATTTATGGATTTATAACCATTTTTATAAATGGTTCTGATTGGTTAAATGTTGACCCCTGACTACCACTGCTGTATTTTCCCTTATTATGCCATTGAATGTCTTTTCAATTTGATGCAC
Organism: Umbra pygmaea; assembly: GCA_016801145.1. NCBI lineage: Eukaryota > Metazoa > Chordata > Actinopteri > Esociformes > Umbridae > Umbra > Umbra pygmaea. The sequence goes on along the minus strand of JACXGM010027360.1, from coordinate 8,437 downwards.
AGAGGTCTTTACTAGATTTTATTTTTTTAAAGCTTCCATTTCTAGAATTTGTGTAGAAGTTTGTGGAGTGAAAGCAGCACAACTTTCTCTTTGAGTAATGAACTAATCAAAACCAATACAATTGATGTCAGGTAGGGGTCATTAGCATTGTGTGTGATCTGGGAAGTGACTGGTTGTACCTGAGCAAGTTTATAATGGTTACTTGAAGGAGCTGATCATATCCAAACCAGGTATTTCACTAATTAAATTTTAATAATTGTTCAGAAAGTTTGTAAATGTTATTTTCACTTTGATGTCGATGGTTATAAGGTGTAAATACAGATGGCAAAAGTTAGATTTAATTTATTTAAATTTCCAGGTTGAAATGTGACAAAAGTTAAGGATTTTTTATGTTAAACAAATATGATAAACCTAAATTTATAAAGAATATGTAATGTACCTTCACTACCAGGGCCTCCTGTTTAACCCCATGCTTACCAGATTAAATGTTGAAACTAGGTCACCCAAGAACCTGACCCTTCAACCCGAACCATTCCTTCCTTCTCCAGACCATCCCCTATTCCTCACTTCCTTCTCTTAGCCCAGACATCTTATCTTCTGACTCCTCAGGACAGCAACTTTTCCTCCTTCCGACATTAAAAACTACAAGCGGGTCTGACTTTCAAAAAACATGAGCATGCTGCCTCTGACCAACGCTTCTGTTATCTCTCAGAACCGTCTACTCAACCCCAGCCAGTCAGGCTTCAACGGGTCACTCATGCAAGACCGGCCTCTCAGGCACAAAGGCTCTTTGCACTGTCCAAACTGGCTCTTTCTCATCCTTCTAGAACGTTCTGGGGGGCTAATGGTGGATTAGTGGCACACAGGTAGATAACTGCCTACATGAGCTGCTCAACCCTGTTCCTGGAAATCCAAGTGTCCTCTCTCCAACCCCAGTTGCTATTAACCTGATGATGTTTTTCAAACAGCTAATTAGTAGAATCACGTGTTTTAAATTAAGGTTGAAGAAAATGACTGGATGATAAATCACCAGGGGCAGAATTGGTCAGTCCTGTGCTGACAGGAACCTAAAGTAAAAACTGTTTATCCTCTCGTGACTCAATTTTCCTCAAACGGTGTTTGATTCTTAACACGTTCTTATACACCGCGTTCCAAATTATTATGCAAATTCTATTTTACACTGATTTTCCAAAATAGTTTATGCAAATGACAGTGAGTATAATTTTCACCAACCGTTAGGGTATAAGTCAAATTTAATTGAAAAAAGCACCCAATGACAAGAGTATTTTTTCAAAAAAAACTCATAATGCACTGTTCCAAATTATTATGCACAACAGGGTTTCAAAACATTTAATAGGTTATAAAGATCTGAAAATGGTATTTTGTTTAATTTGAGGTCATATTTACTGAAATCAAAAGCTATTTTAATCAAACATATCTTAACAGGGCAAGTTGCATGTTAACATAGGACCTCTTCTTTGATATCACCTTCACAATTCTTACATCCATTGAACTTGTGATTTTATGGAGAGTTTCTGCTTGAATTCCTTTGCAGAATGTCAGAATAGCCTCCCAGAGCTGCTGTTTTGATGTGAACTGCCTCCCACCCTCATACTTCTTTTGCTTGAGGATGCTCCAAAGGTTCTCACTAGGGTTGAGGTCAGGGGAGGATGGGGGCCACACCATGAGTTTCTCTCCTTTTATGCCCATAGCAGCCAATGACACAGAGGTATTCTTTGCAGCATGAGATGGTGCATTGTCATGGAAGAACATGATTTTGCTGCAGAAGGCACGGTTTTTCTTTTTGCACCATGGAAGAAAGTGGTCAGTCAGAAAATCTATACACTTACTATATACATTTTCACACCTTCAGGTACCCTAAAGGGGCCTACCAGCTCTCTCCCCATGATTCCGACCCAAAACATGACTCCGCCACCTCCTTGCTGTCGCAGCCTTATTGGGACATGGTGGCCATCCAGCAACCATACACTACTCCATCCATCTGGACCATCCAAAATTGCACGGTACTCATCAGTTAAGAAGACTGTTTGAAAATTAGTCTTCATGTATTTCTGGGCCCACTGCAACTGTTTCTGCTTGTGAGCCTTGGTTAGGGGTGGCAGTAGTAGACTCCAGAGGCACCAGCAGCTTCAAATACCTGCTTGCTGCTTTGTACTGGCATTTCAGCAATTTGTCTGGCAGTAACCTTCCTCACTATGCCTTTATCTTTAAATTACGATCACGCTAAAGTTTTCGTGAAACATCTACTGTTTTCATACCTTGTCCAAGGCATTGCACTTTTTGACACTTTTCCGCAGCAGAGAGATCCTTTTTCATTCCAATATTGCTTGAAACCTGTGGCCTGCTTAAAAATGTGGAACATCCTTCTTAAGTAGTTTTCCTTTAATTGTGCTCACCTGGCAAATTAACTATCATAATTGTCTGAGATTGATTCCAGTGATCCATAGAGCCCAGAGACACAATACCATCCATGAGTTTGATTGAAAAAATGAAAAAAACTAATATTACTTGACATTTAATTCCAATTTGCATAACAATTTACAACGGGGTATATTTCCGCACCGTAATATACTTGGGGACTGACCCATAGTTTAAGAAATCCTGCACCACACCCGGTACTGCTACACCTGGTACTGCTACACCTGGTACTCCTACACCTGGTACTCCTACACCTGGTACTCTTACACCTGGTACTCTTACACCTGGTACTCTTACACCTGGTACTCTTCTTGTCCTGGCACTCTCCTTGTAACCCCGGATTTCTTTTCTTATGAAACAAGTAAACATATGAAAACCAAAAATCATTACCGAAACTAATCGTATTATTAAACATCTGTTTGGATCCTGACTAATAAACAGCTGGGTCTATTTAAAGAAAATCCCCACATTATGCAAGTAATGCATGTTAATTAAATCAATTTGATTGATGAAATCTCATCCACAGAAATGACACAAACAGCTTCTCTGACCAAGGTAAATTCATTGATAAGGATCATTCTCTAATGACCCGACAGATCCACGGATGATGGCATTAACACTGCACTGCACATCATTACCCACATGGACAAATTAAATGCTTAACTGAGGATGCTGTTGATCGACTACAGCTCAGCCTACATTACCACTGTGCCCTTCCTGTTTATCACAAAGCACGTGGCTCTGAACATGAATCTTATCACTTTGATAGGGTCTTGAACGTCCTGACTCTGCCCTGAGGTGATATAGGTTGGCAAAAAGAGTAATTGACAATATGGGGGCCCCACAAGGCTGTGTATTGAGCCACCTCCTGTACTCCCTTCAAACCCATGACTGTGTAGCCACACACAACTCCAACTTCATCATCAAGTTCACTGATGACACGAGGGGATTAGGTTAATCTACAACCACCACAAGACTTCCTAGAGATGAAGGATGAGTAGGATGCCGACATGGTGCCTGGTAAATAAACATTCCCTTAAGGCTGCTCCCAGGATCTACGCTGTTGAAGCCATTGAAGGTTGTAGTATGTCATGCTACTATGCAGACATAACCTACGCAGATTTCAAGTGACGCACATGCTCGGTGACCGTCTGTTCCCTTCCTCTCTGTCTCCCACTACATACCTGTCGTCATAGCCTATTGTCCTGTCGAGAAAATAATAAATATAACCCATCCCAAAAAAGCAGCAATGCCGGAACACTACTAAGTGGACACTCATGCTGGTTTTAATGCAACGATACCATTGCCAAACATAAGGTGTTCATAGTGCAACTGTACTGAATACGCAATTCTAAAGTTTTTGTATTTTGTTTACTTTGTTTGTCTACAGATTGATGCAAAACACTAAATTGTAATTAATTTTATAGTATAAAAACTATAGGTGTTAAAAAGGGTAGGCAATATAAGCGAGAGCTTCAGCTTACACCTGTTTCAGACCGCTGATAGGATTTGGAAATATACTGTTGGTGGTCAACTCAATTGCTGTTGATGCAAGTCTGTCTGTCTGTCTGTCTGAAATAAAAAAAATTCTATAGTCAGTGCCTTGAAAACTACTCCATACTTATATTTTTGTTTTCTTGTTTCTTTGTTAGTTTTACCGGTTGTGGTACTTATTTCGTTGACTCGGTCCTATCCTAGACCTGATTGCCCTAATGGGTTAATTGACTGTATTGGGGCTCATTAGTTTAATTGGATTCTGTCTGTTTTCATGTGGGAATCTATTTATTATTTGTTGCAATTCTCATAGATTGTGTCATTTTTCCCTGAAGAAGACCACTTGTTTGGTCGAAACATGTTGGCTGATGTACTTTTTATGACTTAAGCCACATTTAATAAAGGCTTTTTAACTTTATCCTTCTCCTCATTTGAAGACTTGACTGAGTGCCTGGGACCTGTTCTTTTGTTTCTTTATATCTTTTTCCCTACCCCAAGAGCACCTATCACAGACTTCATATATTTCACCTGAGCGCCTGGTTGAACCTTTTACAGTTTACTACTCCATACTTATTGACGCACAACCAAAGAGATGATGGTGGGCTACAGATTAAATAGAAGAAATGTGGTCTGTCCCAGAGGGCTCTTACAAGGGCTCCATTAAGATAAAATTGACAGGCTGAACGCATGATCTCTGCAAAGGCTGATACATTTAGCCAAATGTGTCACCTGGACTCAATACCAGATGTCTCAGTAAGGTAATAAAGATCAAAGATTCCAGACACTCAAGCAATGGACTGTTCCAACCACAGATGTCTACAAGACACAGCCAGTACATCAGCATCCTGTCCAAAACAGCCAGACTGGGTAACAGCTTCAACTTCCAGACCATCAGGCTGTTAAGCGGTCCACATTAGTCTATCCCTTTTGATTGAATAATACCAAAGATGGGACATGTTGACCCCCTTACTTCAGAGTAACAGGTGGGCACACAGATGACTAAGACAGAGTCAGCCTGACTAAACTAATAAACTTTTATTTTGAAACTAGAGGGCAGTATTACCCCTCTGTCTTCATTTTCATTGGAGAGTGGGGTTGATGAAAACGTGACTCTGTTGTGCAGTCCACCTGAAGAAATAGCCCAATGGCTCTTACACAAATACCACTGTTCAGAACAGACTCACCCCACACGGCTGAAAGATAAGGCCATCGACTTCATGGCTGACCTGGGATGTGAACCTGCCTTCCAGGAGCTGGAAAAAGACAACAGGACATATTATTGGCAAGAGGACAGAGAGACAAATACTGTAACACAGCACAGCAAGAAATGAAAATAACAAGCCAAGGTCTAGGGAATACAGTGGCACCTATATCCTACTGTAAGCCCACATATAAAGCCCATGGGGCTAGCAGCCTGAGAGGCTATTACCTTCATAGAGCACCGTGTAAGGAAAAGAGCACAGTTCTTGTTTTGGATGCAAACGAGAAATCCCTGTAGATCTGTTACACAGAAATCCACATCAAGTGGTACAGTGGTATTGTAGTGTCTTTCAGGTTATAGTACAGGCCTGTCATCCTAGTGATGGATAAGGCATCAATGAACGCGGAAAACATCAACACACAACATTTCACAGCTTACGAGTAAAAGAGCAAAACATAGACCACAGGAATTCTATATTTAAAATATAGTCGTAGTGTGCCTGGTATTATTTAATGAAATAATTGTTGTGTGCTTGAAGTTTTAAAATATTTATATTCTGCAACAGTAGAGGTGGTTGCAGTAATAATAGTTATGTAGAAATATTGTTTTTACAGGCTTATATGCGAGCACTAAATAATTTATAATACAAATGTTTTAAAGGTTCTCCAAATATTATAGTTGTATGCAATAGTGGTTTCAGTTTAAGAAAAAGAAATTCAGCTACAGTGTGACTGAAAACTAAAATGACTGAAAACAATTCATGTCGACAGAAAATTAACCATTACAACAACAAATGTATTTCCGCATTTTGATAGGACCACTTCGATGGATAAGATTTAAATATAAGGCCCCGAATAAAGGACGCAAATTATGGCAACCGATCAAAGAGAAATGTCAAAACTCTTGAGAAATTAAGTAATTGCTTTACACATAAAAGGTCAGAGCTACAAGACAATTAGTAAAGCATTGATAATCAGTCGGAATACAGTAGCATATAAAAAATTCAAAAAGGATGGACTTCAGTGGTTAGTAGTCTGAGACGTCCATGCTGTCCACAGCAGATAAAACTTTGAGATAAGCATTTTGTCTAAAGAAGAGTTGAGGAAAATTGCCATGCAACTTCATCACAGTTAGCTAAAGCTGTAGAAAGCCAAACTGGGGTGACTGTTTGATGTGATACGATACGACGTATGCTGCACAGGAATGGCATGCACAAAAAAGCCTGTTTAGCATTTGCCAGGGCCCATGTTGTCAGAACTGAAGAATATTGGAACTCCATACTTTGGTCAGATGAGACTAAGGTAAATGTTTTTGGAACTCTTGGCATCCAAACAGTATTGAGTCACTAGAGGGAAGGGTACAATGAAAAATGCATGATACCCACAGTAAAAAACGGTGGTGGCAGTGTTATTCTGTGAGGTTGTAGGAGTGACTCAGGTATTTTCGGGGAATTGCACTTCATTGAGGACATCATGACTCCACATAGGCCTGCACGATGAATCAATATAAAATTGTGATCTCGATTCACCCCGTTCGTGATTTAATTTTGAAATTACTTTGATTCTCATAAAAAAGTTTTTTTTTGGTTTTGACATGTTCAAGGAGTTCATATAGAGCCTGTATCAGGGCCATATTGAGTTAAATGTGTTATATGTCACTATTTTTGGTAGCCTACTGTTCTTAAATGGCCAGTATGTACTTTGTTTTCTTTATTCATTGAAGCCTCTATGTTTACAGGCTTGTGGTGATGTGCAATGTGCTATAGGTGTTAAAAATAAAGAAAATCTATGTTTGGTACTACCAATTTGTTTTGTTTTGTCATGGTTCATGTGTGCAATAAACATTACACTTCGTGAGAAAAAAAATCATGGCAGAGAATCGTGACATCAATTCTAAGCTAAAAAGAATCGTGATTCATATTCTTCCCCGAATCATGCAGGCCTAAATCACAGACATAATGCGTAATACTGAAAGAGAAGATGCTACCACCTCCCCCACCTTGGGTCATTGTGTACTCTTTCAACATGATAATGACCAAAAACATACATCCAAGGCCACTGCTGCATTTCTGAGGATGAACAGGGTGAAAGTGATTCAGTGGCCAAGTATGTCACCTGACCTCAATCCAATAACCTATGAGGAGTTCTGAAAACACTCTGAAAGAGCTCATTCTCCAAGAATGGAGGCAGATAGACGTGGCAGTATGTCACCAACTTGTTCACTCCATGTCCAGAAGAGTTGGTGCTGTTCTTACAAGATATGAAGGCCATACAAAATATTAGATTTGGTAGAATTTGGTGGAGGATGTACTCATTATTGCAACACTTCATTTAAATAAAATGTATTATTTTCGTATCCTCATGATGTACTCTAGGTGGACAACCTATTATATTCTTGATAAAAGCAAATGTTTTACAGAACTCAGTTTTGTCAAATTTCAGCTAATTGTTTTGGTGTTCATTAGAAATGTGTACAAATCTTAATTTTCAAAGGGGGTGTAATTCACACTTAATAGTGTAACAGTAGTGTAACTCTATACAATATCTGCCAGCTGGTCTGAAAACAATGGTCTTGAATCAAACGCTTCAAGTTCATGGTCACTACACATAGTTTGTTGAAATTCTTTAATACAATCCTTACAGTAACAGTTTCTCCAGGATTGAAGAAGACTAGAATGTAAAGATATGCAAATCACATTCATTACAATGTAAAGATATGCAAATCACATTCATAACTTACACTACTTTTAAGCATACGATGCAACCTTAGCAAAAGCATTGTGTTCCATTGAGCTGGTGCAGTGGCGAGACAGTAAAATAGACTCAAGCTTTGTGTACTAAAATACAGAGCATACAGTGAAGATCACCCAGGCAATGTTAGTGGATGAATTCATTAGTACATTAGTGACCTTGGATGACAAGGCAAGGCAATTTTATTTGTATAGCGCATTTCATACATAGCTGCAATGCAATGCGCTTCACACAAAAACAATAAAAATATGGAACTGCATACAATTTTAGCAATAGTATAAAAAAATAAAAAAGATATAACAACAGCAAAGAGTCCATTTTAGAAATAAATAAATAATTGAATGAATAGATAAAGACTTATGAATAGATTACCAATAGATTACCAATAGAACGCATCTGAGAAAAACTTGGTCTTTAGCCTTGTTTTAAAAATGGTAATGTTGGGGTGTTTTTCATGTTCTTTGGAAGCTGGTTCCAGAGATGAACACCGTAGTAGTTAAAAGCTGCTTCTCCCTGTTTTGTTCTGACAGTAGGTTTCAGTAGTAGTTAAAAG
>JACXGM010027358.1:0-14515 GCA_016801145.1 Umbra pygmaea | reverse complement strand
CCTGATCTTCCTTTTGTGGTAGAAGTGGACGCATCTGACTCCGGAATTGGAGCCATCCTGTCTCAGCGTCAAGGTAAACAGCCTAAACTCCACCCCTGTGCTTACTATTCCAGGACTCTGTCAGCAGCTGAACAAAACTATGATGTGGGGGACAAAGAATTGCTGGCCGTCAAGACCGCCTTGAAGGTGTGGAGACACTGGCTCGAGGGTGCGGCTCATCCCTTCATTGTATGGACAGACCATAGAAACATGGAGTACCTCAAAACAGCTAAGCTTCTGAACGCAAGACAAGCCAGGTGGGCTCTCTTTTTTACCCGTTTTGATTTCCATCTGTCTTATCGTCCAGGGTCTAAGAATACCAAAGCGGACGCACTGTCTCGCATTCATGAGCCCGAGGACGAGCAGAGGGTGGAGCGTCATGTCATACCACTGAGGAAGATAGTGGCACCTGTGGTCTGGGACCTGGATAACGACATCCGTTTGGAACAGGAAAGGGACCCTGTGCCTGCATCATGTCCTGTAGATCGTACATATGTACCAGGTACCTTACGGGACCGACTACTGATGTGGGCCCACACTACCCCTGCGGCCGGACACCCAGGCATCGGACGCACACAGCAAGCAATCAGTGAGAAGTACTGGTGGCCCACTCTCGCTATGGATGTCAGAAGGTACGTTGCGTCATGCTCTACATGTGCACAAAGCAAAAGCCCCAGACACCTTCCTTATGGGAAGTTACAATCACTACCCATTCCACAGAAGCCATGGACACACCTCTCGGTGGACTTCCTCACTGACCTTCCTCTGTCAGAGGGGCAGACCACCGTATTAGTTATAGTGGATCGGTTTTCTAAAGCATGTCGGTTGTTGCCATTCCCAGGTATGCCCACAGCATTCCAAATAGCAGAGGCCCTGTTTACGCATGTGTTCCGTCACTATGGGGTGCCAGGGGGATATTGTATCTGACAGAGGCCCCCAAATCACTTCTCAGGTATGGCGGGCGTTCATGGCAAAATTGGGAGTCACTGTAAGCCTCACCTCGGGCTACCATCCGGAATCCAACGGTCAGGCGGAGAGGGTAAATCAGGAGATTGGGCGTTTTCTGAGGAGCTATTGTCATGACCGACCAAACGACTGGGCAGCGATGCTGCCATGGGCCGAATATGCCCAGAATTCCCTTCGCCACTCTTCCACTAACCTTACCCCTTTCCAATGTATCCTAGGGTATCAACCCTCTCTGGCTCCATGGCAGCCCATCCAGACGCAAGTACCGGCGGTGGATGACTGGTTCCGGCGTGCAGCCGCCGTTTGGGATATGGCTCACGTACATATAAAGATTTCTAAAAAGTATTTACTTTGTTCCTTATGCTTTTATGTGGTAACTTAATTATGGATGTAAGAGATTCTGTGGTTACTAATTGCCCTGGCTATGGCAGGGAATAGTATTAATATTTGATTATTGAAATAGAAAGATCAGAACAGATAGCATGAGAGTGTACAGTAGTGACAATAAAAAGTGTGTAGTGTTTTATTTTTAGTCGTACAGCTTGAGGAGGTCCAAGGCAGGTTGGAATAGAGGCAGAGGCGTCATGCCCATTGAAACTGAGGGGCACGTGCCCGCTCAGAGTTTTGAGCCAAGTGGATTTTCTTTTTAATATCTATATTTGTGGGCACATGTTTGCGTGTGTTGTGCACACTGTGCCCCCTTAAAAAAATAGGTGCATGACGCTTCTGAATAAAGGCATACAAAGAATGACTTGAGAATCTGGACATGATGCAGCTGGAGTAATTTGTGTATTTGTATGCATTCATGATTTATTATCATGTATTATGTGTTTAGGGCTGTAACGATTGGCGTATCGCGATCCAATATGCACTCCAGAGCCCGTTCACCTGGCAACAGTATACTCAGATATTTCATTTCAAACTAATAGCTCTAGTTTTAATTCATTGCAATAAACATTGTGAATTCATTGTAAAGCTAGTGAATTGTTACCAAATTCAATTGTATTGTGTGTAAAGCAATAATAAGAGTATGTGATAGCAAAAATGGCACATTTAACATGTTTTTAATAACTGATTATTAAAAACATTAACAAATAAGTTGTACACAAATTGATTGACTATATTGTCAGTGTCTCATGTAAAAAAACACGAGTACATTTCAAAAGTCTAGAGTCTGTTGTTACCCAAAATAGACTAATTGCAGCAACACATTAACATGGACCTACTACCTATCTATGAAACAACAATGATTATTATAATGAATGAGGAGCGCTATTATTTTATAATGAAATATCCGAGTTCGTGTTGCGGGCATTATATACTGTTGCCAGGTGAACGGGCTCTGGAGTGCATATTGGATTGCGATATGCATATCGTTACAGCCCTAGTATATCATTTATATTTTGCCTATACATTGCATTGTAGTTTTTAATTGTTTATGTATACTGTCCCTTTAAGTCTGTGTCACCTTTCTCTAGTCTGGCGATTACTAGGATAGGGTTTAGGTTAGGTTAGGCTGGTTTCTTGTAGAGCTGATGATTACTGGTTACATTCAGCTGTGTTCTATTAGCCAGTTATTTGGCTCTTTATAAAATAAATCTGAATCATACCAAATCTTGCCTCTTGCAGAGACTGAGAGCATGAGTAGGAAGTACTTCCAATCCATCAACCCTTTGCTGAAATGTTTTGTTCCGATGCTTTTCATGGACTCTATGGGCTTCTCTCTTGACTGTATGCCTCCATGTTCCCCGACTGCCTGCCAGCTTCTCCTGGACTGTACAGTCATTTCTCTACTGTGCAACAGAAAGTTGCCTGGTTATGACACAACAGTTAGCATATTTTCACAAAAACTGTTGCTACGGGGCCATAGCGTGAGATACAAGGTAATGGAGCTTTTTCTACATTGTCCTGTTTCTTTAGAAATAAACAATGGACAAATAGAGTCTTTTCAGATGTTAATTTATTTGCTGTAAAAGTGACCCTAACATGAATGGGGGTCTATGGAATGCTAATGTGAGGTGATAGCCAGGTAGCATCAGAATCCACCCAGGGCTGCTTCACCTTCCGGGGTCCAAGCCTACCCCCTTGCTTGCGCCCGACGCAAATCTAAAATGGGTAGATCTAAAGTAGCTACATTAGTCATAGGTGTGGTTTGGGTGTAACGTGCAATAAACCAATCAGAGCGTCATCTCACATTCCCTTTAAGAGCAGGCACTCTTGTTCCATGGCGGATTGGTATTTTAATGGCGGATTGCTATTGATTTTTCTTTTTTATAAAATGTAAATAAAGAAATGTCACAAAGACATACTTTTAGATGTTTTGCGCTCACTCTCACTGAATCACGAGGTTATGAATGCATGGGGATATTTGTGCAATGTAGTCTAACATTAGACCGAGATTACTTTGCTTACCTCACTATAAACCAGGGGTAGGCAAATCTGGTCCTGGAGGGCCGAAACACTTCAGATTTTTTATTTTACCTAGTAGTTAATTGCAATCACCTGCTTTCCCAGGTAAAAAACCAGTCCCTTATTAGAAAGAGAAACCAAAAATCAGAAGTGTTTCGGCCCTCCAGGACCGGAGTTGCCTACCCCTGCTATAGACGATGCAGCAGCTCTTCTGTAAAATAAGCTCTCCTTTCCCGTTCTGCTGCTGGGGCATTTGGGTTAAGTGGCACACACACAGTTCAACATCATGTCTTCTTAGTTCAACATCAAGTCCTCTATAGCATCGCAAATTGCTTGTATGTTGATTGAATGGGTTCTCTTGTGGTTGATGTATATCAGTATAAATAATTCAGCCTGAATAATTTGGGTAAATATATACACTAGATTTATGCCTATTTTTCACATCTTCATCAACACCACAATGATTTCCTTCGTGTGGTAATATTTTTCCTTGAAACAATGTATGGTTTGCAGAAATGTTAACTGCTGCATCTGTGTAGATTTGAGAAGCAAAGTGTATGCTCATTGTGCACACAATACATTATGGCCAAGCATGGGCCCTTAAAATAGCATCTGAATAACGCGCCACTGACTTTAGACTAGGTTTTTCCTGGTCTGTGTCGGAATTGTTTTCTGAAACTGCAAAATAGCACCAGGGAACTTTTGCGCCAGAACACGCAACCTCTTTTCGCTAAACTGCCCCCGGGAGCCCAAATTCATTCCCTAATTTACCGATGTGTGTCTGTGGAGGGAAAAGTTCACTGTGTGTCGGGTGCAAAATAGGAATTTACATGCATCGGTGTAAAAAGTTAATTGTGCTGGGTGCAAGATAGGGCCCCTGGAGTTCACTGTCAGTAACTGCCTAGCATTACACTCACCTAAAGGATTATTAGGAACACCATACTAATACTGTGTTTGACCCCCTTTCGCCTTCAGAACTGCCTTAATTCTATGTGGCATACCAGTGTGCATGGAAATCAAGTCACCTCCCACAATTTTTCCATTCAGATACAAACAATTCCAGTGGTTAAAGCGGCAGTATGTGACTCTCCATTAATTTGTCCTGTCGGCCAAAATTGTACGTTTTTCTTTTAAAATATTTTTAAAATAAAAGAATGCTTTCAAGGTGCTGAAAGCTTTCTTTAGAAATGTTGGCCCATATTGATAGGATAGCATCTTGCAGTTGATGGAGATTTGTGGGATGCACATCAAGGGCACGAAGCTAGTGTGCCAAAAAATCATCCCCCACACCATTACATCACCACCACCACCAGCCTGCACAGTGGTAACAAGGCATGATGGATCCATGTTCTCATTCTGTTTACGCCAAATTCTGACTCTACCATCTGAATGTCTTAAACGAAATCGAGACTCATCAGACCAGGCAACATTTTTCCAGTGTTCAACTGTCCAATTTTGGTGAGCTCTTGCAAATTGTAGCCTCTTTTTCCTATTTGTAGTGGAGATGAGTGGTACCCGGTGGGGTCTTCTGCTGTTGTAGCCCATCTGCCTCAAGGTTGTGCGTGTTGTGGCTTCACAAATGCTTTGCTGCATACCTCAGTTTTAACATGTGGGTATTTCAGTCAAAGTTGCTCTTCTATCAGCTTGAAGCAGTCGGCCCATTCTCCTCTGACCTCTAGCATCAACAAGGCATTTTTGCCCACAGGACTGCCGCATACTGGATGTTTTTCCCTTTTCACACCATTCTTTGTAAACCCTAGAAATGGTTGTGCGTGAAAATCCTGAGCAGATTGTGAAATACTCAGACCGGCCCGTCTGGCACCAACAACCATGCCACACTCAAAATTGCTTAAATCACCTTTCTTTCCTATTCTGACATTCAGTTTGGAGTTCAGGAGATTGTCTTGACCAGGACCACACCCCTAAATGCATTGAAGCAACTGCCATGTTATTGGTTGAGTAGATCATTGCAGTAATGAGAAATTGACCGGGTGTTCCTAATAATCTTTTAGGTGAGTGTATACCAGCATCAATGTGACTAAGAATTGAAATCCTGGTAACAATATTACCCATATTGCCTGGGGGTCTTCTAGAGGGTGGCTTGAGAATGCACTCTTTTACCAGCTTGTATGTTTTGGAATATACTTCCTGGTTGAGAAGGCAGTGTGATAAGAACCAGAACAGCTTGGTGAGAGGTAAACCAGAGAATACTTGCCAGACCAGAGTTGTTATGATCAGGCAAGATCCTAATTGCAAATTGACATTACGCATTTGGGTGGGAAGAAAAATGTTGTGAATAAAACAATTGTGACATTGTTTTTAACTCTAACCTGTTTTTGTACAGACAGTATATACTGTGTTAGAGTTAGGTCTGAAAATAATTGGACACTGACTCAAGTTTTGTTATTTTGGCTGTTTACCAAAATATATTCAAGTTAATGTTAAATAATGACTATGGGCTTATTAAAGTGCAGTCTCTCAGCTTTAATTTGAAGGTTCTCACATCCAAATTAGAGGAAGAGTTTAGGAATTACAGCTCTTTAATATGTAGCCCCCACTTTTTCAAGGGACCAAAATAAATAGCTTTTTTTAGACAGGTGTGGGCTATTCCTTCATTATATCCTCAACAATTAAGAAGGAGTTGATTCCAGGTGTGGCATTTGCATTTGGAAGCTGTTGCTGTGAACCCACACAGGTGCTCAATACATGTGAAACAGAAAAATCCATCAAAACGATAGCAGGAACATCAACAGTTTGATATGTTCTGACAAAAAAAGAACACACTGGTGAGCTCTGCCAAACAAAAAGGCCTGGTGTATGATCACAGGGTCCCTTCCATGTTAAAGTCAAAACAATTCCTTTTCCACATAGTCTTGTTAGTCAGTAATTCCTGTTGTGAGAACAGCATTACAAAAATATGCCGGGTGGGCGGGACTTGGAACAAGGAAGCCAGCCATTGTAGTTCTCTACGTATACTGAAGAAAATCATTCCACCTTGTCTGTTTTTCATTATAACGCCTGATAGAAACATGCTTATTTTCATGACAGAAGACATACCTACATTCATTTTTCTATTTTGACAGTCCTTTCAATGTACTCTGTTACGTAGTAGAGTAGCAATTGCCCGCAAAATGTTATATCTGTCTCTCTCTCTAGCCAGGCATGGGTGAAACATATCTCACTGTTCTTTAAATGTCTGGGAGAAGCTCCTAGCACGTCCAGTTTGTTTTATGGTGGAATTTTCACTTTAAGACAGAAAGACCCACAAACGAACAACAATGGGAGACAGCTACAGTAAAGGCCTGGCAAAGTATCACAATGGAGGAAACCCAGCGTTGGGTGATGTTCATGTGTTCCAGACTTCAAGCAGTCATTGCCTGCAAAGGATTCTTGACAAATTTATAAAAAAATTGCATTTTATTTATGATTGTGTTAATTTGTCGAATTATATTATAATTACATTTGGTTATATTTTCCCTGTATATTCCTGTGTTCAGTAAAAAAAATATAAGCCTATATATAAAAAATATTTTAAAAGATCTACGTACAATTTTGGAGAGTCACATACTGCAGCTTTAAACACTGGAATTGTTTGTATCTGAATGGAAAGAATTGTGGGAGGTGACTTGATTTCCATGCACACTGGTATGTTTTGTGATACCTTCGGTAACACACAATGTGCTGATTCCAATACAACAATTTACTTGTCCGAATTAACATATCTTTGTGTTGAATTACCTGACACATTGTGTGTGTTACACAATAATTGTCTGAAAAACCCAACATGTGTTCTCCAGCAATGGTTTCACCAACTCACTACCTTCACAAACTCACACAACCACTTAAAGATGCAGATATGCATGAACACACACACAAACACAAATGCACACATACAGTTCTTGTCTTGATAATACAATGGCAGATCTGTCCAAAAAATGTCACCTAATGCCACAAGACTTTGTTAGCCTGCTGGGCCAAATACTATAGCCATTCACACATGGAAGTAACACAAATATCACAATTCTCTCTTTCACCAACACACTGCAATATGAGTTTCTGTCAGTAGCCTACGCCTATAATAGCCTAATGTTCTGTTATCAACTCAGTCAGCCATGTTGGAAATGGAATAACTCCTTCACACCAGAACACTAATCTCTCTAACTCACTTCACCCTGTCCTCTCTGTCCATCTATCTCCCTCTGCTTCTCTCTATCTATCTTGTTCTTTCGTAATCCTGGTTGTCTGGCGCCAGAGTAAAATGCCATGCCAGTGCAAGAAGCCAGACACCCATCACAGAAACACTCCCACCAGAACTATAGTGTGTGCGCGTGCGTTGCGTTCGTGCATACGTCGATGTACAGTAGCTATATAAACATCAAAGGTACACCACAAACGGTAACACGTTGTAATCGCGTTCGTAATGCTTTGTATTATCATGTCACAACAATTGAAAGTACACATTATTAGGGTTCAAAATTAACTTTTTTATCCATCAGCCAAACGGTTAGTGTAATGTTCAAATGTTACCAGCCACTCAATAGATTACTATTGTTTTTTTGGCTGGTAAGTGAAGCAAATCTAACAGCCACCTGCATATTTTACCAGCATGTGCTAATTTTGAACCCTGCATATTATTATAATTATTAGGTACAATATTGGGCTTAGTCCTACAGGAGCAATAAAGCATATTGTTTTCACAATATCTGCAAGAGAGGAGACAACGTCCTCCCGTGTTATTGTAATATGTTTACATATTTGTTACACTGTCGTTTTTCCATGAAGAGTATCCAGTTGCAGCGTCTCGCCTATAAAAAACATCAATAGCCTACCATAAACAATGTTGTCACTAAAACGACTTAATCTGACAACCCAGAGTGATTAGTTGCCTATCATTGTGCCTCTCATAAAACGTTACAAACAATATAAAAGCTTTCTCCATGCTCAGCATTTGCTCTCCTCCATCCCTTCACATCCATGGGTGTTTGCTCCACTACGCCCGTTTTTCCTCCATCCCTCTACCGCTGTTCCGTAAAGCTGGGGCAGCGAATTGCTGCAGGTACAGTCAACATGTCAAATTCACAGAAATCGGGTCAAGTAGGCTACCGTCGTGAGCAGACACAAGAAGGAGCCCGGCTACTTACCCAAAGCAGAGTGGTTTCACTTGTCACGGATGGCGTCTCGTTCTCCTCTCTTCCTCCTATTCTTGTCTACATAAATAAAAGAGCACGACGTTTCGTCTTTATTCACAGTGGGCCTAGGCGTTACGGGCGTACCCGAAATCTTCAGTCTCGCTATTCCTCTCCCTCTCTCTCCCCTTCTCCTCCTTTCTCCTCTCTCTTGCCACCCTCCCGTTGGCTGCTGAGTGAGGAGCCGCGGAGACGCCCGTGCTGTATGTGTGCGTGTGTCGCGGGAGCTACTGCTATTAATCCGACATCGGAGAGAGGACAAACTGGTTGTTATGTTCAAGCCACTGAATAAAGGTGTTCGTGTGTTAATTGGTGGGTTATGGGGATAAAAGGCGGATAGCCTAGTTGATAACACTCCGGCGAAATGATGGTTCGCTTGTCCGGTTGCGACCTGTTTGACATAGAGCGCTCCCAGCAGCTGGCAAAACATCGGGAGAGAGCGAGAGGATGTGTGGTGTTTGTGAGAGCGAGGAAGAGGGAGAGGAAATGTCTGCCGAGATAACGGGGAGCGTGTTGAATGATATTGGGGCCTCTGTGGTCTGGGTCTTACAGACAGTCTGACGTAGACATATAAGAAAAATAGCAGGCAGGGATTCTCTACCACAACAAACATTTCAGAGCTGATTTAATAAACATATTTAAAAATACAAGCGAGGCATAATGTATCTGTAGACCTATATCCAATCCAAGCCTTTTACGTAGAACCTCGGGCAATATTACATCATCACAGACGTCTTCACCTGGACCCCACAATCTTCCCAAGTCTGGAAAAGGAGGTCAGATTAATTTATGTTGAAAATCACATTATACCCCAATTATTGTCTAAAGTTAGTAGACTAAACAGCAAGCTCAGAGCCCGAACGAATCAATTAGATGGATATTTGATTTTTAGAGGGGGACACTTTTTTATGATGGGACCACCTAAACCAGGACCCCCCAATCATTTTTGGGTCATGACTCCATTTTGGTATCTGATAATTCTCTTGACTCTAAACAAGTACCAATCAAGACTTCTTTATTAGGGCCAATGACAATCAATTGAAAAACATTCTTATAGAATTTCTTATTGCATTATTAACTCAATATTGAATTATTTTAATGTAGTGCTATACCGGTCAATGCAAATTATTAGTGTAACAATGATGGTATATTTATCTTGCCACAACTAATGAGATGGTGTGATAACATGTAATGTCAGAACTTGTTAAAGTCAGCAGCCGTCATTACATGACAGGATATTCTGCAGAGACTCCATTTTCATATCAGGCGACCCCTAATTTTGGAACCGCTGACCTAAACCCTATGTGATCAACATGTAAAACATGTTTTGGCTAATTTCACTGTAAAAATAGCAGTGCTTTTGTAAATAGCAATTTATTGCATTTTGTGGGCAAACCACATCCAACAGTTACTACACCATTATCAATTAACAGAAAACAAAGAGATAATATCATTATATGGATTTAAGGAGAAGCTTGAGCCATCATTGATGCATTTTAATGTATAAGAATGAACAGTAAAAAATTGGCAATTAAATTACGACTTTCTTCACACTTGCACTAGCACCTGCCAATTTACTTTCAATTCCCCAGTGGCTGAAACACTCTCATGAAGAAAGCATCCGGGCGAACAAAACAACGCCATCTGTCTACAAAGCTTTGACATGACACGCAATAGCAATGCTCTTCAATGTAAGACCTGCTGTCCACTGAAGGCCGCCGATATCCTTCAGTGCGGCCCATGATGTGAATTAATTAGGATTAGGTTCCTGAAGTTGTATTCTTGATCTTAATTCCATAATAAAAAGTAAAAACATATATTTTGAAATCAATACTTTTTGAATAAATTACCCTATAATTCTTTCACCATTCTGAGCTCCCGTTCTAAGCTTTGAGGCATTCAGACAACTGGAATATAGACTTTAATACAACCCAAACACTTTCTTTTAATACTATAGTGCATGTCTGTAGATGTTGTTGAAAAGACATTGTGTGATTCAAAATATAATAAGAATCACTGCTAATTCTTTCTGTTTACAAAGTTACTTTATGGTCATTGTATTTGGTGGTGCCAAATATGTTTTGAATGGACACAATGTCTTAATTCCTGCACCCTGATACTAACAGCTTTTAAAGTATTACGGCCCATAAACACTATTCGCATTGAGGATGATGGCTCAATTCGCCTTTGGCTAAGCCACACCCTAGAATGTAGATTGACCAATCACAGCGCAGCCAAGAACGAGCTCCCACAGAGGTCCGACACTTTTCCACAGAGCTCCATTGACTTTAACACAGGCGTCTCATATTTTTGGTCTCGGCAGGCTATTACTGTCGTAGTTTTATCAAAAATATGGTTAAACGTTGTCATTGGGGCATTTGTAACACAGATACACATTTCCCAGAGAGGTTGGAGGGGGGTGTCCGTTTTTTTCCCTTCCCAAAACCGAATTCAAATCCTGACAAGTGTCAGCTAACGTTAACGTTACCTAGCATACCGGTTGTTGATATGTTAGCACACGCTGCTAATAAATACAACTTTATACTCGTGTAGTCCGTTTGCTTTGTAATAACGATTATAGAAGTGAATAGAGACCTACCCAGCTTTGCATGAACAGTGTTGCTCCTTGATATTGTTAGTCCCAGCCTCCGTCTCGATTAGTAGGATATGCGGTGGTTAATTTTTTGACTGTGACCAGTATGCTTTTGCCTCTATTTGGATAGAGCATATTGTAGCCAGGCACGGATTAAGAATTCAGAGGCTCCTGGGCACAATGTCTTGTAGGGCCGCGCACCCCACCCACACAATCAAGTTTTTGAATTTGTTACTATTTGCTGGTAACACCCATAGGCTATATTGTATAATTACTGGATGGAGCCATGTGTGACGTCACCCATTGGTTTGTTAAGATCTGATTTGGGTAATCAAAATTGCCGTTACAGGTGCAGACATCTTGGTTGTGGATGTGACGATTTTAGACTAGAGGGAGGAGTAATCTAGCTAGCTAACATATATTAATTGGGATGCTAACGAAAAACAGTATTAAACATAGCTAATGTAAATCAAAATGTAACGTTACTTACCGGAAAAAAGTGATATCCCAACTGCTTTGAGTGTCTTGTCGTACAACTGAACGCCATAACCACGCCCTAAACGCCCCTTTGGTTTATCGCCAATTTTAAAATCAACAAGACCATAATTCAAAAAATTTACATCATGATAAATTGCAGAAGGCTTAAATCTAGCGATTGAGACCATACTCATTATGAAAATGTTTACTGAGGTAATAAATCAAGTATATTATGTCTCTCATTCTCATAAACTATTACAGAAACCGAGCTCTTTTGCAACCAGAAGTATCACCCCCAGCTGAAATTCAGATAGAATGCAGGTTTAAGTCACTTCCTCATTTGTATCAATTTGACAAACTGGATGCTCACCCTGTGGTAACACCTTTAGTGAGCAACTAGCTGGCATATGCAAGCACATAGTGCCTCACCTTTACCAATCCTGTTCTATGAATCAATTTCTTCCATAATTCACATACAAACACATACACACACCCATTAATGTTTCCTTCCTGTCCATCTCTCTCTCGCGGCTGTTACCGGTACAGCTAGCAGGTTGTGCTGCGCTGCTAACACTAGCCTCCTCGGGTCCCTTGTTAGCTTGCTCGTCATGATTTACCACCCGTTTCCTCACCCCGATTCTCCTACTGGGCCTGGCTACTTTTGAAGAATGTTTGATAGATGGAACCTGTCTTAATAAAGAAATGAACTTTTTAATTTAACTTTTTTTGTCACTGTGGCTGGTGGATGCCAAACTTTTACCAGCCACTTAGATTTTTTACCAGCCACTTTTTCCCAAATTCAAATACATAAAAGAAAACACACTAGTATATTCTATATTGCTTCAATACATTAAATTCACTATGAATACATGTGTTATTAATATAGGTCAATTAATAAAGAGACATTTAGTGAAGATAAGTCTGAGATGAATCATTTTTAGATGATTGACAAATTGTGCTAATTTGTTTGCTAATTGTGCGTTCTACTACCATATTTTAGACAGCTACTTTTAAATCACTCATGCAACAGTAGGCAGTATCAACTAGACACTAGTCAAATTATACTGACATTATATTTAATACAAGTGAAACAGTGGGACATGGAGGCATACAGTCAAGGGAAAAGCCCATCGGAACAAAATATTTCAGCAACATTTTGATTGATTGGAAATACATAACCTTCTAAATGTATAATGGTGGCATGAGGGGCAAAAGATAAGTCCCGAAAATGATATGTGACAATCGCGTCAGACTGACCAATCACAGGACTTTGTGTAGGTGGATGTATCATATCCTCCGTTCGAACAGATATATTTAGCCTACATTTGGTTCCATAAATTACCATTCCGTTGTCTGCTTGTTTATTAGAACGTTTCAAAAATGCAAGGCAAAATAGAAAAACTAATCGTAGCTATTTACTTACTCTATTTGCTTACATGGATGTAAATAAGACCAAAATCCAGCATGAATGCAGCAGGGGGCCGAGACAATTTGTACTTCTGGTTTTCGCTTGTATTAAATATAATGTCAGTATAATTTGACTAGTGTCTAGCTAGTTTGCTAGTGTGCTTAATACTGTACTATTGAAATCAGTGAAAAAATTACTGAATCTTGAGATCTCCCTAACTGCTTTTAAAGTATGGCTGTCAGAGCTAGTGTCTGACCACTGTACATGCTGACTCTCCTCCCTCACTCACACACTGTCTTTGTGCCCTAGTGCCTTAGTTATGCCCCATGGTATATTTGCAGAAACTCATCTGCACTGTTAGATATTCATTGTGTGTTTTGCACTGTTAACACTCAAGTATTATCTATTCCATTGTTACTGCCGAGCCACTTTTCATACCATTTGATCTTCCCTCTCTAAGTTAGACCTCATTTGCACTAACTGTACATAAAAAATAAAAAATAAAGGGAACACTAAGATAACACATCCTAGATCTGAATGAATGAAGTAATCAACAAAATCACACAAAAACGATCAATGGAAATCAAATTTATCAACCCATAGAGGTCTGGATATGGAGTCACACTCAAAATCCAAGTGGAAAACCACACTACAGGCTGATCCAACTTTGATGTAATGTCTTTAAAACAAGTTAAAATGAGGCTTAGTAGTGTGGCCTCCACATGCCCGTATGACCTCCCTACAACACCTGGGCATGCTCCTGATGAGGTGGCGGATGGATTCCTGAGGGATGTCCTCCCAGACCTGTACAAAAGCATCCGCCAACTGCTGGACAGTCTGTGGTGCAACGTGGCATTGGTGGATGGAGCGAGACATAATCTCCCAGATGTGCTCAATCGAATTCATGTCTGGGGAACGGGCGGTCCATAGCATCAATGCCTTTCTCATGCAGGAACTGCTGACACACTCCAGCCACATGAGGTCTAGTATTGCTTGCATTAGGAGGAACCCAGGGCCAACCGCACCAGCATATGATCTCACAAGAGGTCTAAGGATCTCATCTCGGTACCTAATGGCAGTCAGGCTACCTCTGGCGAGCACATGGAGGGCTGTGCGGCCCCCCAAAGAAATGCCACCCCACACCATTACTGACCCACCGCCAAACCGGTCATGTTGGAGGATGTTGCAGGCAGCAGAACGTTCTCCACAGAGTCTCCAGACTCTGTCACGTATGTGACATGCAGAGGCGTCATGCCCATTGAAACTAAGGGGGCACGTGCCCCCTCAGATTTTTGAGCCAAATGGACTTTCCTTTTAATATCTGGATTGTGGGCACATGTTTGTGTGTGTTGTGCACACTAGAGATGCGCAGATGGGCTATTATTTCATCCGCAACCGCATCACAAAACTCATCATCTGTCCGCCATCCATCCACAC
>JACXGM010027357.1:0-14264 GCA_016801145.1 Umbra pygmaea | reverse complement strand
CCATATGCTCCACCCTTACTCACAGTCCATATCCTCAACCCTTACTCACAGTCCATATGGTCACCCTTACTCACAGTCCATATACTCCACCCTTACACACAGTCCATATGCTCCACTCCTACTCACAGTCCCTATGCTCCACTCCTACTCACAGTCCATATGCTCCACCCTTACTCACAGTCCATATCCTCCACCCTTACAGTCCATATCATCCACTCTTACTCACAGTCCATATCCTCTACCCTTACTCACAGTCCATATCCTCAACCCTTACTCACAGTGCATATGCTCCACCCTTACTTACAGTCCATATCCTCCACCTTTACTCACAGTCCCTATGCTCCACCCCTACTCACAGTCCATATCCTTCACCCTTACTCACAGTCCATATGCTCCACCCCTACTCACAGTCCATTACATGAAGAAAGGCATTCCCAATTAATGATGTTTCTACCTCCATGCTTCACGGTTAGGATGGTGTTCTTGGGCTTGTATTCATCCTTCTTCTTCCTCCAAACACAGCGAGTGGAGTTTAGACCATAAATCTCTACTTTTGTCTCATCAGACCATATGACCTTCTCCCATTCCTCCTCTGGATCATCCAGATGATCATTGGCAAACTTCAGACAGGCCTGGACGTGCGCTGGCTTGAGCAAGGGGACCTTGCGTGCGCTGCAGGATTTAAATCCATGACGGTGTAGTGTATTACTAATGGTTTTCATTGAGACTGTGGTCCCAGCTCTATTCAGATCATAGACCAGGTCCTGCCGTGTAGTTCTGGGCTGATCCCTCAGGTTCCTCATGATCATTGATGCCCCACAAGGTGAGATGTTGCATGGAGCCCCATACCAAGGGAGATTGACCCTCATCTTCAACTTCTTCCATTTTCTAATAATTGTGCCAACAGTTGTTGCCTTCTCACCAAGCTGCTTGCCTATTGTCCTGTAGCCCATCCCAGCCTTGTGCAGGTCTACAATTTTACCCCTGATGTCCTTACAAAGCTCTCTGGTCTTGGCCATTGTGTGGAGGTTGGAGTCTGTTTGATTGAGTGTGTGGACAAGTGTCTTTTATACAGGTAATGAGTTCAATCAGGTGCAGTTAATACAGGTAATGAGTGGACAACAAGAGGGCTTCTAAAAGAAAAACTAACAAGTCTGTGAGAGCTGGAATTCTTACTGGTTGGTAGGTGATCAAATACTTATGTCATGCAATAAAATGCAAAATAATTATTCAAAAATCATACGATGTGATATTCTGGATTTTTGATTTTTCGTCTCTCACAGTTGAAGTGTACTTATGATGGAAATTACAGACCCCTACATTCTTTGTAAGTAAGAAAACCTGCTAAATCGGCAGTGTATCAAATACTTGTTATCCCCACTGTATAATGTATACACACACATGGATTTTCTTTCCAAAAAATATTATTTCACATTGAATAGAACAGAAAGTTTGATTTAAAATTTTGACATGACATATTACTTTGTATAGTACAAAAAACAGCAGAGATACCTTTTCTCCGTTTATGTGATTAAAGACAACTGCGACACTAATTAAAAAAGTATTGTATGCTTGAACTATTACTACAATTGTCTCCATACACTAAGGCACTTTTAACTTTCTATTCGACTATCTGACTTCTGGCGTTCTTCAAATTTGTAGACATATTAGCAATGATTGTTTAAATTCTAAACTGAGTGAACAAGAGAAATGATGTCCAGCCTGAGAACATCTACATTTTAAAGTGTTCAGTACTGCACATTGCTGCAGCTCCTCTTTTCACCATGTGTAAGTACCGTTTGTAACGTTAGCTCACGAGACTACAATTGACTGCGACAAATACACATACACACAAGAGCAATATTTCACATCTTAATATACACAACCCATCACCATATATAAAAAAAATAATCTGTTAAAAATTAGCAAAACCATTTCCCATCGGGTAGAAAATGTACTTTTTTAAATTCTGTTACGAAATGAAGCACGTTTGTCACAGGTAAAGGCTCGACTACAATCGAGCTGTTTGTAGCAGTTTGTGAACAGTGTTTTCTGTTGGAGATGGAAACTCCCTTTGGGGTGGACTCTGGGCTTATTTACTTTATAAGCACAAAAAACATATATAACACAGTAAAGGAAAGGGGAAAAAACAAAAAACATATATAACACAGTAAAGGAAAGGGGAAAAAAAAACAAAAAAACATATATAACACAGTAAAGGAAAGGGGAAAAAAAACTAAAAGCATAATAAGAGCTCTTTAACATAATGTAACAATTCACTCTAATCCAGCAAACCCCCTGTTCATGTTTGGTGTTATTTAAAAGCATTTAATAGCATACATTGGCCTTTTTGATTTAATGATAGTCTTTAAAAGTCTACTTTTGTAGTTATCAAACTAAACTGAACTGATCATTTTGAGAAAATCTGTAAGTAACTCCATTAAATAAAGTACTTCAGAATGTAATTAAAACTTACTGTTATATTATACAGATAAAAAAACATCTCTGTAATATGTTTTTCTTGATCATAACTATGCTGCTGATGGGTCTGAAGCAGAAAGATCTCCACTGATCACTTCAACATCTACCAATGAGTCGTATCGTCATATTGTGGGCCAAATCCCTCTACTGCCTGCGGTTGTCAACAGATGTGGATCCCCAAAGAAACCAAAGCTCACCTGCCACCGTATGAAGGGGTGTTTTCTTATTAGCCAGTACCTTCAAGAGCATGATGGGAATGTCACCACAGAGCAATCACTTTTGTTTCTTAATGACTTTCAAACGTGTTTAACACTGGATCAACAATGTCTATTATAGGAATTTAATGCAACATGACAATATTGTGTGACAAATATTCTTAAATGAAGCCATTATAATACAGAGTTCACATGCA
Organism: Umbra pygmaea; assembly: GCA_016801145.1. Lineage (NCBI taxonomy): Eukaryota > Metazoa > Chordata > Actinopteri > Esociformes > Umbridae > Umbra > Umbra pygmaea. Next base: position 11,371 of record JACXGM010027357.1, on the reverse strand, counting down.
ACATGTTGCTCTAAAAACTAGTTTGGATCAGTGGTTCTCAAACCTCTCCTCGAGGACCGCCAGACGTCCCACAGTTTTGTTGTAGCCCTGAACTAGCTCACCTGATTCAAGCAGGTAAGGGCTTGATGATGAGTTGACAAGTTGATTCAGGTGTGCTAGCTCTGGGATACATCTAATATATGGCATGGCTGGGGGTCCCCCAGGAGAGGTTTGAGAACCACTGCTTTGGATAGTGTACATATACAGTGATGAAAAAGAAAGTATTTGACCCCCTGCTGATTTTGTACGTTTGCCCACTGACAAAGAAATTATTAGTCTATAATTTTAATGGTAGGTTTATCTGAACAATGAGAGACAGAATAACTAAAGAAATTCCAGAAAAACGCTTTTCAACTACAATATTAATCGATTTGCATTGCAATGAGTGAAATAAAAATCTGACCCCTTTGCAAAACATGACTACTGTGGACAGGTGTCTTTTCTACAGGTAACAAGCTGAGATTAGCTCCTAATCTCAGCTCATTAACTTTATAAGAGTCACCTGAGAGCCAGAAATCTTGATGACTGAGAGGGGATCAAAAACGTATTACACTCATTGCAATGCAAGGTAATGTTTGGTAATATATTAATTGTTCATTTCTATTGACACACTAACACAGAACACAAAAATGTAATTATTAAAACAAGATTTGAGTCAACCAATATCTAGGGTGCCTAAGACTTTTGCATGGTACTGTACTTCTTAATTTGTTGGACAACTCTGTGATATGTCAATGGAGTGCCAATGTCAGACATTTACAATGAATTCAGCTTGTGTCATGAATATTTTCCTTTTTGACCATGACTAAAACATTCTGAATGCTAAATTACTCTTGCAAGAAACATGCTCTGTCCTGCAGACAGACCTGTGCTTATTATGGGTTGCACTACATGTATATCAGTCTTTATGAATGGAAAGAAACATGAATAATAATTTGTCACAACAAAATGTACTTCATAGCATCAGAAAGTGAAATGTAATCACATGGGAAACGCCACCCTGCAATAAGCATAGAGTATTTGTGCAGATTTAATGATATATTTCTCATTACCACTAACACAAGATGTCAATTTCTGCACCCACTGAGATCTGAGACCACTAAGCAAAGACCCTGATTAGGAGGCCTGATTTCTCCAGCCAACAGTGTGTGTGTGTGTGTGTGTGTGTGTGTGTGTAAACCCTACATGGTTTTATCAGTCAGCCCAGAGGACCAGCAGTCTGAACTGCTCTCATTTCACTACTTCCAATCCTTATTTAGGCTAAGTAAAATAAATAAATATCTCTGGGACACATTCACTGAGGATCATAACAATCAACTGAGCCAAATAAGTAAGTGAGCGTTTGTGCGTGCGCCTGCGTTTTGGGACTCAACTGCTAGTCCTTATTACCGAGGGCTGATTTGGGCAGATTGGCACAGGGAGGGGGTCCATTATGGGGGGGGGGGGGGAATACGATAGCCCTGTTGAACGGAACTCATTCAACCTTGAAAAGTAATATGCATAGCGAAGTCCCAGGACAGCTTCCATCCAAGAGGGGTTGGCTCAGCTGTACGGTCTCGTTTATTGGCATCTCGCAGCAAAACAGAGATGGGGTGGATTCCTTCAACCAATTCCAAGGCAAAAAGATTTTCTCTGCTCCAAACAGTTTAGTGTGTTTGCTACGGCAGTTGTTCATCTGTGTATTTGTCGCAGCAGTGGAGAGCTTCCTTTGTGACAGCAACAGACATCCTGTGTTCATCCGAAATGGCACCCTATTGGTTATATTTGCTGCACTAACTCTATAGACCCCCCTGCCCTGCGTAAAACATTTAAATGTTGGCATAACAAACCATTTGACTGTTTATTCTGAAGTCCAGTCATGTTTCAGAGCTGGCCGCAGCAACTAAATCCCTAAATAACATCTGCAATAGACAACAGTTAGTATTTAATTGACCTGTCCAAAACCTAGATTCTGTCTATCACTCCATCCTGATCAATATAGTCAAACATGATCAATATAGTCAAACACGATCAATATAGTCAAACATGATCAATATAGTCAAACATAATCAATATGGTCAAACAGTGGATTATGAAAAAAACTCCTGCCAACCTTGCAAACATAAGGATGCAACAGGTAACATTTTTCTCCCCTCTAAATTGGTCTTGTCCAATTTGGGCACTCACATGGTTCCATCCATTGAAATAGAATGGATAGAAAGGCTATTGAACTGCTTGGCGTGATCATTCGATTAGTACACAACAAAATGGCGATTGTTGTTAGTTGTCACGGTGACAAAACGCAAATCGGTTTAATGCGGAAGTAGGCCGCTAGATCTTTGCAATGGAATGTTACATGTAAAAATGGCTGCCACTCTGACCATTTTTTTACATTGATTTGAATTGGAATGGCCTTTCTATAAATTAAATTTCTATGGTTCCATCAAACCAGCCAATTCTTTTCACACTGCTCATCCAACACGGAGTCCTTTAGTCAGATCAGGTACGATCAAGCTCACCAACTATACTTCCTTGATTGAATTTGCCCAATTTGCACACATGGAGTCACACGAGAGCGACATGTTTAGGTAGATCATTCGAATTACCTATCCCAAAACCCAGGCAGCGCTATGCCATTTTGTGCTGCCTCTTGCTGGAGGTCTGAGAAAAGTCAAGCACCCATAGTCAGGCTCAAACATATGACTATCGTAATGTAGCTTGTCCTAGAATGCAGTGACTTAGCCCACTAAGCCGTGTTTCCTCTTATTTTCAGTGATATTTAACCAAGCAAGGTGACTGAAAACTGTTCGTATGTTCAGCAACTGTTTAGGTTTTCCAGACACTCACTAGCCAGCACGGTTCTAAACCAGTTACAAAAAAATTGTTTTGCTGTTTCAAAACCAAACATTCTTCACCATTGAGGCAAACATGGGGCGCAGATGGCTCAGTGGGTATGGAGTCAGACTTGTAGTCAGAAGGTTGCCAGTTCGATTCCCGACTGAGCCAAATGTCGTTGTGTCCTTGGGCAAGACACTTTACCCTAATTGCTGGTTAAATACCTGGTTAAATAAAGGTTAAATTAAAAAAATGCTCTTGTGAACATACTGCCATCAATTTGATCTCTGCACTAGAGACCCACTTGTACCCATTATCTATATGTCCCTCTTACGCTAACATCTCAGCAACCTGGGCTCACTCCGGAACATCTGACAGCATCTCAAACACAATGTACTATAATGTACTATAATGTACTATAATGTACTATAATGTACTATAATGTCATTAGTTTGTTTGGTCACAATTTGTTCCATTTCTCTTCTGCCAGCAAATGGAAACGACTGCAAAAAACTCAAACTAAACACGTTGATCAAAACTTGACAATTTCATCAGTCCTGAGAAATAATCAGAGCTGCTATCTGATCAAAGCAAACATGTACATGTTTAGTATGTATCACCTCATATGGTGTAATGCACTGGCATCTATTAATATGTGCCTGGGATTGCTGCAATTATCTTATATGTTTAAATAAAGGTCAACAAAATATCTTAGATCCCTGTCTATGCACTAACATTTGGCCGTCCTGCCAGGGCATGTAGTACCAAGACAGAAAGCCATTAATTCCCTCAAACAACATTACTTAGTCACTAGTCTTGTTGTCCTCCATCTGGGTCCGTTACAGTTAGTCAGACAGCAGCATTTTTCATTTCCAGGATCTACCGTTTGAAGAATTAATAAAAGAAAGTCATTTTAGTTGTCAAATGCCTTTTAAAGTACTGCTTTATTATTCAATGGATGGGCTTGTTGGAAATTAAACCCCTTGGAAAATCCAAAACGGATGTTACACTCTATGATGTTATCAGGTTTTTCAACTTATTTGCTGTATCTTTATCACATAGACTAGGAGTGACAAGTGACTGGGACTAAGACGCACAGAGGACATCAACAATGAAAATGATTTCAGGTCAAAGTACTCTGGCACAACTGACAATGCGGTCACCAACATCACAAACGTGCGTGCGGTGTGGTTGAGCAACAGGACCATTGCCAAGCTAAGCTTTAAAGGGGAACAGGAGAGAGAATGACTAACTGTAGAATGTGAAACACTTAACGTACACAAGCGCCTGTGTTGATCTGAAGGCGCCAGCTGACCCAGTCAGTCTGACGCTGGGAGATCAACTCTCTCCTCTCTCTCTCACTGCCTCCATACCTGAGAAAGGCAGGTGTTGACAGGGAAAATGGGATCAGAGAGCCGACAGCACATCCAACATCATGTTAGGCGGCTCCGGTCGAGCATTAAAGGCTACCTTGACATGCAATGTAGACCTCTTTATGGCATAAAAGTTCTATCAGCAAAACAAGATTTATGTGAACTCTTCTGACTGTCAACGAGGAAGCACTGATGAGTGATGGGATCGACGGGAATCAGACAGAGGACATGGGTTCAACTTTACACCTCACCTCCCCGTCTCACCTCCCCGTCTCACATCGCACAACACAGATGAAAAACATACAAAATAAAACACACACACTTCCCCCACTTTACACAAATAAAATGTACATATGAAAATATAAATCATTCAGAGAGTTTATGTGCATTGTCAATTTTTAATTGAGAGCAAGGATTTCCAGGAATGCTGTCCCAGAAAAGTACCTCACTAGTGTGTTTGTTTTATGTAGGTCTGCAATTTACATGGACGAATGTTCAGTCCACGCAGGAAGTTAGTGTGAAAAAAAGTCCATACAGGACATTCCTGTGAAGATGTCTTACATGGCTTTCCTGTGAAAGAAGCCCTTGTCAAAGTCACTCAAAACTTTATGCTTGCCCATTTCTCCTACTCCTAACTTATCAACTTTGAGGACAAAATGAAGTAGCAGGAACAATGGTCAAGCATAAGGATTTGAGTGACTTTGACAAGGGCCAAATTGTGATGGCTAGACGACTGGGTCAGCGCATCTGCAAAACTGCAGGTCTTGTGGGGTGTTCCCGGTCTGCAGTGATCGGTATGTATCAAAAGGGGTCCAAGAAAGGAAAAGGCTGGCCTGTGTGGTCAGATCCAACAGACAATCTACTGTAGCTCAAATTGCTGAAAAAGGTAATGCTGGTTCAGATTTTAAAAAAGTGGAACACAGTGGATTGCAGATTTTGTTGCGTAGGGAGCTGCTGTTTTGGCTGCAAAATGGGGACCTACACAATATTACGCAGGTGGTCATAATGATATGGCTGATCGGTATAAATGTTCCCATCGATCCTAAACCGAAGAAGAGGCAAGTTTACCAAGTAGTTAGGGAGTCTGAACAGGGTTCTGAAGGAGCCTGGTTACAATCCCAGAGCGCCAAGAGGAAACCTCTGTCTTTCCGTCTGTGAGCTGGTCAGTTAACTCCAGTTGCTCCCAGATTGTTTTAGTTTTTCTGTTTTACATTCCTATGAGCAGTGTAGGCTATTTTGGAGAGTTAGCATTTTCTTTTGTCAAGGTTTCTGGTATCTCCAAAATCTAATAATTAGCATCAGGTATTTTCAAAGCCTTTATGGCACATTGAACACAGTGAAGCCCATAGATATCCATAATAAAGGCTAGATTTCTCGTCCGCGCTGCTGGCCAATAGAGGTTGACGTCCGCACCTGACGGCCATCTTGCCACAGGCAGCTTGCTTACTCATAACATTGTGTGTTAATGGTGCATGTACTTTGAAATAACCATAACTTGCTCAATTTTCTACCGATTTTCAAACGGTTTGGTTTGTTAAAAATGTCCGAGATGTAGTTATGACACTGCATACTTTTTGAAAAAATTGCATATTATATATAGAGCATCCAGAAAAATAGCCACGTTAATAACATTTGTAAGAAACTAAACCGTTTTTAAATCCGTCAAGATTTCAGCGAGATAAGAGTATTTGCGATCACTCACCTTACATCAGTTACCATAGAGCCCACCAAGCTTGCCTGTGACAAGATGGCTACCGGTGATGACGTTAGAGACTCCGCCCTAAGTCATCTAGCCTTTATTATGGATATCTATAGTGAAGCCAGCCAGAGAACACTGGAAAGACACTATGATTATGACTTACGTCACATCATATTTTGGTTTATCATTAACTGTGTCTTTTTCTGACAATTATCTGTCCTCCCCACAGACGTTGACACACATCCACTCCCACCTGATCGCACTTACAGTCATTGCTACCTCTGACCCCAGTGTGATGTGTGTTTGTTTGTGAGTGTGTAGACCTGTGGTGCTGACAGAAATTTGACAGAATCACCAGACTAAAGATATGATTTAATGAAACACAGTTTGACACTGTCTATTCACCTGCTGAAAAGCAATTAGTGTTTTGAGCTAACCTAAAAAATAGATATCAGGCAGTTTATGTTCACTTGAATACTCAGCCATGCTATTCATATCACATCTTTGACAAGGAACCAGAAGCTTTTCATGTGAAAGACTGCAGAGGTGTGGCCTAGTCCTGGGGGCGGTCTAAAATAATGCAGAGGTGTGGCCCAGTCCTGGGGGCGGTCTGAAAGACTGCAGCGTGGCCTAGATCTGGGGGTGGTCTGAAAGGCTGCAGAGGTGTGGCCTAGTCCTGGGGGCGGTCCAGTTTGTATGTTATATTAGGCAGTGGCATTCCTGACCAAGACGTAAAATGTTGGTTCACCGAGACAGAAGAAGTAAAGAAGGCCTTGCTAACTGTATCACACTCATGGCAAGAGAGCGAGAAATACTGAGAGACACAGAGATTGGAAAGATCAAACCCAAAAACAACAGCAAACTACTGTAGAAAACTCCAGTATTTGACCCAGAGAACAGAGTAAAGTGACAGAGATTAGAAAGCTCCAGTATTTGACCCAGAGAACAGAGTAAAGTGACAGAGATTAGAAAGCTCCAGTATTTGACCCAGAGAACAGAGTAAAGTGACAGAGATTAGAAAACTCCAGTATTTGACCCAGAGAACAGAGTAAAGTGACAGAGATTAGAAAGCTCCAGTATTTGACCCAGAGAACAGAGTAAAGTGACAGAGATTAGAAAGCTCCAGTATTTGACCCAGAGAACAGAGTAAAGTGACATAGATTAGAAAGCTCCAGTATTTGACCCAGAGAACAGAGTAAAGTGACAGAGATTAAAAAGCTCCAGTATTTGACCCAGAGAACAGAGTAAATCGACAGAGATTACAGTAGCAGGCTGCCGGACAACTGCAACTCAAAATAAAAAACAACCTTGACTAAAAACAGACACGGTGAACATGGCCTTTTTATCGAGAAAGGATTCTGTGTCCAGACCTGGCCCTGAGGGTAGACAGCCCATGCCTGATGTACGCAACGAGGTGGAAACGGAGCTGCACTTCCCTAACCTACTCGTCAAATATTTCATGCTATAAGAGCTCCTATTTTCCATCAGATTTTCTAAGTATGGGACATTTGAAAATAAATCAGATAATGAAAAGCTCCCATTCCCACTTGGTGAAAGATGTGTATCATCACAGTATAAATCAGTGTGACGTGTTGCCACAGTAAAATGACCAACATCACAAGCACTACAGTGAAACCAACCCAAGGTACAGACCATTTATTTACATCTACTACTCTTCTATATTTAAATGTTACTCTAATCTAACACTTTATCTTCCTATGGTACCAGCACCATGCAAATAAATAAATAAATAACACTACCATTGACTGGTAGTTGACATGTCTTTTGCTTTGGCAATGTGAATACATGTCCCATGCTAACACAGTTTATTGAATTGAATTTAGAGAGATTATATTACTATTTGTCTAGTGGTCAAACCAGGTTGATTTCAAATGTTTTCTCAATGTGACATATGGAGCCTTGGTTAACAGTTGAGAAGACATGGTCTACATTCAGAAAATGTGCATCTGTTTTCACATGAACAATATGGCCTAAAAGGGTAATGTACTGTACTCTTAAAATCTCTACAATGTGTGACATATTGGGCTAAGTCACTGCATTGCAGGACAGTCTACGTCATAACAGTCAGTGGTTTGAGCCTGACTATGGGTTCTCTGACTTTCCCGGACTTCTGGCACAAGGCAGCACAAATTGGCATAGCGTTGCCTGGGGTTTGGGTTAAAAAAGTCAGATTATCTATCTTGCCACGTCGCTCTCCAGCGACTCCTTGTGTCCAGATCGGGCTCCTGTAAATTCAATTGTAAAAGTATAGATTGTGTACGTTATCATCCCATGCATGATCTGACTAAAGGCTTCTGTGTTGGAGGATCAGTGCGAAAAGAATCAGCGGCTGGGCGACATGTGGTTGGATGAACCATGTGAGCACCCCTCACCATCCCACAGATCTGTTCAAAACGTTGCGGAGCTGCCGACAAGGCAGGATTAAAGAGGGAATTGGGAAGGGAGAAAAATTGGATAAAAAAGATGTCTACCCAAGAGTCAGAAGAAAACCCCTTTGAATCTCGCTTTTCTTTAGAGTTTTTTAGGCAAATCCCATTTTAAAAAATTATTTTTCAAAGTGTGCATCTCTCAAATAGGCAGGGTATCTGTATGAGCGCTTACTGATGTAAAAAACACTTTGAAATATCACATCCCAGTTGTTGGCTTTTGCAGTAGTTGGCTGGTGAAGGGTGGAATATCCTGAAATCTACACCTGACATCAATTTGACATTTGCGACATCCCTTCTAGACTTGGCAGTGTATGTCCCAGGGGTATGTGAGGTCTACAGAGGCCTGGCCGTTAGCTTCCAACACCAGCATGACAGAGACACTATCTTACCCGCTAGGCAAACAACACCTTCCATCACACCTTCCCACCATAGCGCTATGGTCCGCTGAACGTCAGACATTACTGGTAGAGAGAGAGACAGAGAGAGAAAACGAAAGGGAGGAAGAAAGAAACAGCCAAGGAGACAGAGATGGCTAGACAGACAGAGAGACTAAAAGAACTAGCAAAAGAGAGATACAAACTAGACACTGCGATCATTCTGCCTCGTGCTGGAGGTCCGCGCAAAGATAAAAAGCTATAGGGTCTCGAACCGCTATCACGACATAGTTTGTCCTGCAAGGCAGCAACTTAGCCTACTGGCTTTAGCTTTACTGAGCCACCTGCCGAACCACAGCAAGCTATTTACCTCAGCATTCTGCTTTCTCACCTTCAGTGCAGACAGACATTTCATTAAGTAACGACAGTGAAAGATACCAGGAAACATTTTCTACAGCATGCTTATTCTCCCTCTTATGAAATCTGTCTTGTTTCAAGCTTTTATCATTTTGATTGATGACATTTGAGGTAAGAGGTAGGTAAGAAATAATATCTAAATAAAGAAGGGAGGCATGCTTCTAGAAGGAAAGCATTTGACTATTTCTTATCACTGCTAAGCTACAATTAATTATCCCTGTGTGAGTAAGCCCACTCTATTGAGATATGAAATCCACATGTACTGTAAGATGTGGTCATCTTGTATAGAGACATTTCAACAAAAACATTTAATATACATACTGGTGGAATTGGGCATCTATAAACCACAGTAAATTATTTATGAATCACCTTCATATGTGAAATGTGACCCCACTGTGTTGAAAAGACACACTGAATCAGTTCTGATGTGAATCATTAGTGAAGCATCTCCTCCACGTGGCAGTATGATGCGGCTGGGTTGATGAGATACCGTGAATCATAATAGCTTTGGAAGATTTGTGAGTAATCTTCCGGTGTTTGAAATATGAGGTACGTGTGTTGCCAGTGACGAGCAAAGAACAGGCGATCAAACGTACCCGACGAGGCAAGCCGAGTGGGGCCAGTAAGGCAGAGTTGGAGTCCAAGAAAAAGGGGTGTATCGTGTTCTAACCTCAAAATGTGAAGGTTCGCCCAGGGGTGTTAAAGTCAAGCTACCCTTCCTGGATGACTGAGCAGAACTGGCCCAATCTCTCCCTCCCTTTCTCCTTCCCCAGGGTCCAGCTGAGCGCAGTTGGTCCGGCAGATGGCCAAGCAACCAGGCATACGGAGCGGCGGGGCAGCTCCAACACAGATGATGCTGGGGGTCCACAGACAGAGAGGCTGGGCAGCTGGGCTGGCCCTGGTCCAACACAGTGAACCAGACAGGGCTTAAAGTTGCCATTTTGGGAGGCAGAGACTGGCCGAGACTCTGGCCCAACTTTGTTTGGTGTTATTAGGCTCAAGTGGAACTGGACCCTGGGAGCAGACCTAGGCCAATCCGACTGGCTCTGTGTGTGTGTGTGTGTGTGTGTGTCACCAGTCACCTTCTACCCGGTTTGCCACCAGACCACCTGTGTGTGTGTGTCACCAGTCACCTTCTACCCGGTTTGCCACCAGACCACCTGGAGAATGGGAAACACACACACACACACACACACACACACACACACACACACACACACACACACACACACACACACACACACACCTGCATCACCCCAGATTAGCAACGTGTATTACCTTTGTGAGGCGGTGACTCAAATTGCTGCAGGAGAAATGCACATATGTGGGTGTGTTTTCTCCTATTTTCTACTACAAGCCAAGAAGTGTGCTGTTATTACACAGGAAAGGAAGTGTTCTCATCTGTGAAAAAGAGGTACGATATACCGATATACAACACTTCAACCAGAAAACTCCCTGGTCAGTATACACACGCACGCATGCACACACACACACACACACACACACACACACACACACACACACGCACAAGAGCACACACAGGGTGTGAGTATATGCACTTTGATGAGACGTCTGGTCCAATGCCCTGACATCATAGAATTACACAATAAAAGCAGTAGTTTTAAGAAGTTCCAACAGGCTGTTTGATTACGACAGAAACATGCTGAGAAATCACATTCCACTTGTAGTGGACAGTAGTGGATCTACATTAACCCACGATGCTACCAGTCAAACTGAACCAATATCTACATTCACCCACGATGCTACCAGTCAAACTGAACCAATATGAAGCTTCACATACAGTTAGATTAGTTAGTTAGTTAGTTAGTTAGTTAGTTAGTTAGTTAGTTAGTTGGTTAGTTAGTTGGTTAGTTAGTTAGTGGAACTACATTCACCCACGATGCAACCAGTCAAACTGAACCAATATGAAGCTTCACATACAGTTAGATTAGTTAGTTAGTTAGTTAGTTAGTTAGTTAGTTAGTTAGTTAGTTAGTTAGTTAGTTAGTTAGTTAGTTAGTTAGTTAGTTAGTTAGTGGATCTACATTCACCCACGATGCTGCCAGTCAAACTGAACCAATATGAAGCTTCACATACAGTTAGATTAGTTAGTTAGTTAGTGGATCTACATTCACCCACGATGCTGCCAGTCAAAGTGAACCAATATGAAGCTTCAAATACAGTTAGATTAGTTAGTTAGTTAGT
>JACXGM010027356.1:0-14517 GCA_016801145.1 Umbra pygmaea | reverse complement strand
AGTCCAGGATCCAGTTGCACAGGGAGGTGTTAAATCCCAGGGTCCTGAGCTTGGGAATGAGCTTAGCAGGAACAATAGTGTTGAATGCTGAGCTGTAGTCCACAAATAGCATCCTCACGTATGTGTTCCCTTTTTCCAGATGGGAGAGGGCGGTGTGTGCCGTCAGTGCGATGGCATCGTCTGTAGATCTGTTGGGGCGCTATGCAAATTGTAGGGGGTCCAAGGTGTCAGGAAGGGTGGCGCAGATGTGGGTTCTGACCAGCCGCTCAAAGCACTTCATGATGATGGAGGTCAGTGCTACTGGGCGGTAGTCATTTAGGCAGGTGATGGTAGGTTTCTTCGGAACCGGGACAATGGTGGCCTGCTTGAATCTGGAGGGAACTACAGACTGAGGTAGGGAGAGGTTGAATATGGTGGTGAATACCTCCGCTAATTGTTTGCCAGTAATGTCTAATTACATGCTGCATTCACCTTGCCATCAGTTTTCACAAAGTTCCTTGTGCCTTTAGTGCTTACACAACCCCAAAACATTAGTGAGCCACCACCATGCTTCACAATATGGTACTCTTGTTGACCCCTCTCCAAACATAGCGCTTAGTGTTGTGACCATAAAGCTCTATTTTGGTCTTGTCCCTCCAAAGTACAGTGTGCCAGAAGCTGTGAGGCATGTCAAGGTGTTGTTGGGCATATTGGAACCAGGCTTTTTTGTGGCACTGGACAGTAAAGGCTTCTTTCTGGCAACTTGACCATGCAGCTAATTTTTGTTAAAGTATATATTGTGCTCCTTGAAACAACCCCTCATCTTTTTCCAGAGCAGCCTGTGCAACCTGTCTCTGGAGGTTACCAGTGGGTTTTTCTTTTTATCCTGAACAATTCTTCTGACAGTTTTGGCTGAAATCTGTTTTGGTCTACCTGACCTTGGCTTAGTATTCTCAAATCTTCCACTTTTTAAAAAGTGATTGTCCAGTACGAACTGGCATTTGCAAGACTTTTGATATACTTTTATATAATTTTCCAACTTTATGCAGTTCTAGTACCTTTTTAAGCAGGTGTTTTGACAGTTGTTTTCTGCTCCCCATCACTCAGTATCTATCCTGCTCAGTGAATCCATGTGAGAGCTAACAAACTCATTGACTATTTCTACACAGACACTAAATGAAATTAAAAATCCCACAGGTGTAGGAAATTAACCTTTTATTACCATTTTAACCTGTGTGTGTCACCTTGTGTGTCTGTAACAAAACCCAACATTCAAGGGTATGTAAACTTTTGATTAGTGTCATTTGAGTGATTTCTGTTATTAGTTTGGTTTAGAAAGGAGCCAAACAACTATGTGAAAATATATGGTTAATGCATACATTTCACAATTTCTGCCAGGGTATGCAAACTTATGAGCACAACAGTAGGTACATTCCTTCTGTATTGTTAAATGTTTCTGGGGATGGACATGGATATACAAGAATGTCCGTCTCTCTGCAAGGAAATTGAGTGACATGCTTCTTCTGTTCTGAAAAAAAACAAAATGAGTGTGGCTTGAAGACTTCATCGGGGTGCTTATAAATATAGACTGACGCAAGACAGACATACTGACAGATACAAGGCTGACTGAAGCTTTTCTATCTCAACCTTGCTCCTTCCTGGTGATTCCTGCTGTATAGAGGGATGTTATTGGGTGACCCTGTCTGCCCGTCTCTCAACTTCTTCCTCCTCTCTCTTTCTCTCCTTACTTTTCTCTCGCTTCTGTAATTTGCACCAAGGTAAGGAGACTGCTTGCTTCCATACAGAAGGTTAAGAAAAGCTTAACAATAAGTTTGAGTTATCCTGGCACAGGATGGAGCAAAAACAATACGACGGATTCTAATTCGGCATCCTGTTTTGTGGAACCTTGGAGTCTCTGAGCAGTGTGAGGGTAGTAAGTTTGTAAAGACAAACAGGGATACATGTTTATTCATTACTTCACTCTCAGTGACTTTTCTTCACCTCAGAACCATGCCATTCTAGAAAGTTCTGGGAGTGTTCCACAGAAATGCCTGTTTTCATTCAGGCTCAGGTCTTTGCTATTGAAAGAAAAAACATTGTTGCTTTTTTCGAATAAATGTTATGTGAAAATGAGCAGGGGTGGGCGACCCCCTACCAATCGCTTTCTGAGACTTACAGCAAGAGGGAAGAAAACACTTGACAGCATTATGGTGATTCCTCCCTTAATGAAAACATGTGGAAGAATACTCCTCTTTAGGCAGATGGAAATTGGCAAAGTAACCTGCAAGTGCCCAGGGGCCTCATGTATAACGTTGTGTATGAACGAAAAGCCTGCGTACGTTGGTTTACACACACACGGTGTGATGTATAAAACTTGACATCGAATGTGCGGAAAATTTTGAGCAGACGTGAGAATGGGCGGGCCGTCCGCAAAGTCCTGTCTGGCTCTGTAACGTGGCAAACTCTTAACTGAAAAGTGGCATAACTCATTTAAACATTGCAAAATAAGGTTTCCGCTACAGTTACTCTCATACGTCTATGACGTTGACTATTCAAAAAACATAATTACTTCCACCAATAAAAGTTTGATCATTGATGTGGATGATTCACATGAAAATGCCAAACCCCAAACGGGAAATGCAATTAACAGTTTAATTTGCCACCACTTAATAACTTTCGATAAATTTGAGGGTGTCAAACGAACGACAAAATCACTCAGGAAATGCATGTCACCCTCTGCATATGGTTAATATTGCATGCAGCAAGTATTATTTACCACAGATAAAATACAGTGCCTTGCGAAAGTATTCGGCCCCCTTGAACATTTCGACCTGTTGCCACATTTCAGGCTTCAAACATAAAGATATAAAACTGTAATTTTTTGTGAAGAAGCAACAACAAGTGGGACAAAATCATGAAAACTTTTTTAACAAATAAAAAACTGACGAATTGGGCGAGCAAAATGATTCAGCCCCTTTACTTTCAGTGCAGCAAACTCTCTCCAGAAGTTCAGTGAGGACCTCTGAATGATCCAATGTTGACCTAAATGACTAATGATGATAAATAGAATCCACCTGTGTGTAAACAAGTCTCCGTGTAAATGCACCTGCTCTGTGGTAGTCTCTATGGTCCGTTGAAAGCACAGAGAGCATCATGAAGAACAAGGAACACACCAGGCAGATCCGAGATACTGTTGTGGAGAAGTTTAAAGACTGATTTGGATACAGAAAGATTTCCCAAGCTTTAAACATCCCAAGGAGCACTGTGCAAGCAATAATATTGAAATGAAACGAGTATCAGACCACTGCAAAACTTTTAAGACCCGGCCGTCCCTCTAAACTTTCAGCTCATACAAGGAGAAGACTGATCAGAGATGCAGCCAAGAGGCCCATGATCACTCTAGATGAACTGCAGAGATCTACAGCTGAGGTGGGCGAGTCTGTCTATAGGACAACAATCAGTCGTATACTGCACAAATCTGGCCTTTATGGAAGAGTGGCAAGGAGAAAGACATTTCTGAAAGAGATCCATAATTAGTGTTGTTTAAAGTTTGCAACAAGCAGCCTGGGAGACACACCAAACATGTGGAAAAAGGTGCTTTCGTCAGATGAAACAAAAATAGAACTTTTTGGCAACAATGCAAAACGTTATGTTTGGCGTAAAAGCAACACAGCTCATCACCCTGAACACACCATCCCCACTGTCAAACATGGTGGTAGCACCATCATGGTTTGGGCCTGCTTCTCTTCAGCAGGGACAGGGAAGATGGCTAAAATTCATGGGAAGATGGATGGAGCCAAATACAGGACCATTCTGGAAGAAAACTTGATGGAGTCTGCAAAAGACCTGAGACTGGGACCGAGATTTGTCTTCCAACAGACAATGATCCAAACCATAAAGCAAAATCTACAATGAAATGGTTCACAAATAAACATATCCAGGTGTTACAATGGCCTAGTCAAAGTCCAGACCTGAATCCAAACGAGAATCTGTGGAAAGAACTGAACTGCTGTTCACAAACACTCTCCATCCAACCTCACTGAGCTTGAAATGTTTAGCAGGGAGGAATGGGCAAAAATTTCAGTCTCTTGATGTGCAAAACTGAAAGAGACATACCACAAGTGATTTACAGCTGTAATCGCAGCAAAAGGTGGCACTTCAAAGTATTTACTTAAGGGGGCTGAATAATTTTGCACACCCAATTTATCAGTTCTTTATTTGTAAAAAAAAGTTTGAAATATCCAATAAATTCCGTTCCACTTCATGATTGTGTTCCACTTGTTTTTGATTCTTCACAAAAAATTACAGTTTCATATCTTTATGTTTGAAGCCTGAAATGTGGCAAAAGTTCGAAAAGTTCAAGGGGGCTGAATACTTTCGAAAGGCACTGTATATACTCGAAAGTGCAATTGTCTTTGTGCGCCTGACTCTGGCTCTGAAGGGCCTGAAATACAAAGCCTTATATATAAAAATAAGTCCGGGGCGGTTCATAACCAACTTTGGGACGTTTACAGGATGATGACCAGTAAAACATAACTTGCATACAACACTGATTACGAACGTATATGTTTAAACCCAAGGCTGATGAAGCAGTTTATAATTCATCTTAAAAGTTGATCAAATTAAAAAAATTTACATGACAAGCACAGCAATTATTTTGCCTCTCCACATTGGGATCACCAATGAGATTGATATTCTCCCAATTAGCCACATTGTCAAATGCACATCTGACACTAACAGTTTTTGTAGTATGTAAGAGATGAAAATTTAACACAATGGTAAAATATATAAATAGAGAAGATCTAAAGTTGCAAAAATATGATTGTGACTCGCCGGCCGGACAGCAGGCGAGATGCTGTCGCATTTCAATTGTCTGTAGACTAGCTAACAGTAACTCTAGAGAAAATGGTTGTATGATCTTTTTGACCTGAGATTAATACATACAGTACTAATTGAAACATGCAAAATTATTTTAGCACAAGATTTTTCCATTTGTGGAAATAAGTTAAGTCGCGAGCCTTGCATCTGCATATTCATCGCAGGCAAGCCGGGGTCAATGGCTCATTCACGTCTCACGTTGATTGTGATTTATAAAGAAATTTTCAGGGTTTTATAATATGTGAATATTTCTGTGCGTAGGTACATTTCCAGTTTTGGGCGTACGCCATCTTCTGGTATGTAACATGCACAATTTTTTAAACATGAGGCCCTTGATCCTTTCAATTTCTTTTTCCACAATGTAGTATTTTTCTTACTTCCTCTCTTCATGCACCGTGATGTTTAGACATTTGAAGAGCAGGCTCTTGTGTCTCATCCAGGTCTCATCTCATCTCACGGCCTCAAACACACTTTGTAAAGGTGTCCCCCATGGGAGAGGGGCTTCTCAGAAATGGGTTTCTAATGGAAATCCTAATGGAAGTTAAGCCCCAATTTAAAATTCATCTCAGAAGTTTGCAATGTGTGTAGAGAGAGGACAAGAGAGAGAGAGAGACGTACCGTTGAAGAACAAGAAAAAGGGGTGGGGAGATACCAAGCCATATAGAGATGGAGCTAGAGTGAGTGAGGAGAAGAAAAGGCCAGAAATCCAGAAATAATGGTTTATGTAACTTGGTAGTGCTGATGATGGGATGGAATGTGATTAGCCTATGAATGGGAGGCCTTTAAAAGCTGTGAAGCTTAGGATGTCTGGGAGAGCTAAAGATACTAGAATGACCTTACACTGAAAGGTATTGAGGCTACCTGCATGTGTGTGCACATGCATGCGTGTTATCCATGTTCATGGACATGTGGGGATTGGATGTGCCGACTAAATTAGAAATAATTTCTCACAAAATTCTACAAACAATACCCTACAATGACAATATGAAAGAAGTGTGTTTGAAATCTTAGCAAATTCATTAAAAATACACAACACAAAAGCACATGTACATAAGTATTCACAGACTTTGCCATGACACTTAAAATTGAGCTCAGGTGCATCCTGTTTCCACTGATCATCCTCCAATCCACAACCTGATTGGAGTTCTCCTGTGGTAAATTCAGTTGATTGGACATGATTTGGAAAGGCACACACCTGTCTATATAAGGTCCCACAGTTAACAGTGTGTGTCAGAGCACAAACTATCTGCATACAAATAAAATATCTGCAGCATAGAAAGTCCCAATGAGCAGTGGCCTCCATCATCCGTAAATGGAAGAAGATTGAAACCACCAGGACTCTTCCTAGAGCTGGCTGCCCGGCCAAACTGAGCGATCGGGAGAGAAGGGACTTAGTCAGGGAGGTGACCAAAAACACGATGGTCACGCTGACAGAGCTGTAGCGAAGAATCTTCCATCTCTGCAGCACTCCACCAATCAGGCCTGTAGGAATGCCACTCCTCAGTAAAAGGCACATGAGAGCACACCGGGAGTTTGCCAAAACGCACCTGTAGGACTCTCAGACCATGTGAAACAAAATTCTCTGGTCTGATGAAACAAAGATTTAGCTCTCTGGCCTGAATGGCAAGCACCATGTTTGGAGGAAACCAGGCACTACTCATCACCTGGCTAATACCATCCCTACAGTGAAGCATGATGGTGGTAGCATCATGCTGTTGGCATGTTTTTTAGCAGCAGGAACTGGGAGACTAGTCAGGATCAAGGGAAAGATTAATGCAGCAATTTACAGAGACATCCTTGCTAAAAACCTGCTTCAGAAGAACAACAAAGTATTGAGCAAAGGCTGTGAATACTGACATAGATGTGCTTTTTGGTTTTTAATAAATTTGCTAAGATTTCTAACACACTTGTTTCACATTGTCATTATGTGGTTTTGTTTGTCGAATTCTGAAAGAAATAATTAATTTAATCCATTTAGAAATAAGGGTGTAACATAAGAAAATGTGAGTTGAATACTTTCTGTATGCACTGTAATTATGAAAACTGGGGTCACTTTCAGGTTTACGTATTACAAATTTTAATTTTAGGGCCGTATTTAATGATCTGAAATGCAAGTATCAAATGTGAAATGCAAGTGAATTTGTGGGTGGATCTTGGGCGCTGTTGCTATTATACTGGCAGGGTAAATTACTCTTTCGCCCGATGCAAATCTAAAGTGGTTAGGTTTGAAGTAGCTACATTAGTCATAGGTGTGGTTTGGGCGTAACGTGCAATAACCAATCAGAGCGTCATCTCACATTCCCTTTAAGAGCAGGCGTGCTTGTTCCGTGGCGGATTATATGGCTATTATTATTAAAATGGCAAATTGCTATTGATTTTTTATTTATACAAAATGTGAATAAAAAATGTCACAAAGACATACTTTCGGATGTTTTGGGCTCACTCTCACTAAATCCCGGGATATGAATGCATGGTGATATTTTTGTACTGTAGTCTAACATTTTAGCGAGATTACTTTGCTTACCTCACTATAGACGATGCAGCAGCTCTTCTGTCAAATAAGCTCTCCTCTCCCGTTCTGCTGCTGGGGCATTTGGGTTAAGTGGCAACAGCACATGCATTTCAACATCACTTCTCCTTAAGTCCTCCGATATTTCCTCAATTATGTCATCAACACATCCATGATTCATGGAAATGTTGTGTATAACATAACAAGCCACAAAGAATGCTGCAACATTTTGAGGACTATACTCTAAAGTGCCTCCTGTCCTATCCAAACACCTGAAGTGCATATTCAGTATGCCAAATGTTTTTTCAATTACACTGCATGTTTTTGCGTGTTTTGGTTAAACAGCAGTTCACGCACTGTTGCTGGCATCATAAATGGTGTCATCGGCCATGTCTGTATGGATACCCGTTGTCCCCTTCACAACCATCCGTCCAATGGGGGATTCCCCTTAAAGATGGCAGGAATGGCGTTTGCCAGCATAAATGAGTTGTGGCTTGAACCTGAGTAATTCGCAAAGACATAAGTGATTTTACGATTAGAATCGCATATGACTTGTATGTTGATTGAATGGATTTCCTTGGGGTTCATGTATGTCAGTGGGAGTAATTCAACGGGCAGGGTTTGTTTTTGGTCCTCACAAGGTTAAAAAAACAATTATGTGCTCAGTTGTTATTGGATAGAGAACGTGGTAACAATGCTTGAACACAGAACCTAATAGTGCAAACATTTCTGCTACAGTTAGCGTTAGATGAGAATTACAGTATACTCATACTCCTTTCCAGAATCCCAATGAAAACTGAGTTTGAGCATGTCGAGTTGTCGCAACAAGTTTAACCCATATCAGAACTTCCAAATCCATTTGCCTTCGTAAAGCAATGGCCAAACATGGACTGTGATGTCCTAAGGGTTCTGTTTCATGGCAATGAGCTCAGAGACCTGCCAATTACAACCAGATATTCAATCTTATTCTCATTCTGAGGTGCTGCAAAACCAACCGGTTGGACTGAAAGCCCGATTGGTGGGCGAGTTCTATGTGTGTGGCAGCAGTTGTGTTTTGTCCGGAAGGGGACCAGGGGGACAGACTCCAGTAGCTGTCACTCCATCCCAAACTCATTTTTTTATCTTTGCCTTGTTAACTAATGAACCAGATCCACTTAATGAGGTGCTTCCTTCGCCCACGGCAACCCACAGTGACTCTCGCTGGGCCTAACCCAGGAACAGTTTTGTGTGTGTATGTTTTTTTACAGAATATGTATCACATGTGTATTTGCATGTGCGTATATTATCACTGTCTTAGAGCAATAGCACAGCACACTGTTGCCTGCACACTGTTGTCTGCACACTGTTGTCTGTGGAACATTTCCCCAGTTGCTAAGGATTATGGGTATTATGCTAATCAGACTGCTGTCTGCAGCATCAACTGGCCCCGCGTCTCTCCACTCTAATTCTCCTGAAGCTGCTGGAGCTCATCTCTTCTAATGTTGTGATAATTAGGCCCTGATGGATGGATCATTTAAAACTAAAGCCCTGACTAAAGTTCTTAAAGAGTTCACTAGGAATACCAGAGATTGGCAGTGGATAATTTTTCACCAGTGGATTGCAGTGTGGTAGTAAACACTATGTATATTCTGTATATGAATAAGTGGATGAGTGAGACTTGATTTAATGCAAGACTCCTGCAGGTTAATCGTGATAAACCTTTGAAATATTTATGGTCTTTCTCTCAGCCTGTTTGACCTGGTGTATTTTTCCTGTTGTTTCCCATTGCAGCAGCCAAGAGTTTGCTCAACAAGAAGGCCGATGTCAAGGTAAGACCTTGTTTATCTCCTCCTTCAGAGCTTCCACCTTGTTTTTAAGCTCTCTCGTTTTACTCTTCTTTGCTGTCGCTGCTTTCCTTCTCTAATCTCTTCTGGGTATTCCTCTCTCTGTCTCACTCTGCTTCTGCTTAGCTTGCATGAACCCATGTATTTGAAAGCTCTTCGTGCCCAGCGGTTTGTCGAATTTTCGGTCTCTATGTCCACGTGCTGCCGTGTCCCTCTGTGACGTACAGGGGGCGAGAGTGCTTATTGGAATTGCAGTCATTCTATAATATTGACGTCTCCTCGCTGCGCCCCATCTTGTCCCTTTTCTTTTTCATTACTTGTACACCATCTGTCAATCTATTAGCTCCTCGTTACTTCTCTTTTCTATCTCATCCCTCCGTTCTTCTCATCTCCTCCCTGCATGGCTGGTTCTGTTTCCTTTCCCGTCACTCCATCTGCTCTTTAACCCCTTCAGCCCCGCTCGCTGGCTGGCTCACAAGTGTTAATTATGTCCCTTTCACCGTCCGCGGTCCATCTCGCCTTAACGTACCGACACGTCCCACACACAGTGTGTGCGTTTGTGTGTGTGCGTGGGGGGGGGTTGCAGGTTGGTGAATTATGTGATCATGTATGTTCTTGTGACTGTGAATTAGAGAGCTTGTGTTACATACAAGTGTTTGTGTAATGAGCATTTGTGTGTGAGTACGTGCTCGTGTCTGTATGTGTGCATGTCTGGGTGTGTGCCTGGTGCTAGCTGCTCTTCGGTCGGTGTTCAGTAGGGAATGTGACTTCAGTTCCCGGAATAGACATGAGTCTGAACCCTGGAAACTCACCGTCCAGAAATAGACACACATACAGAGACACTTCCCCGCTCTTACCCGTGCCTTGCTCATCATTGCTTAGCAACAGGCTCCCCACACTCCATGAAACCGTTTAAACAAGACCCCCCCACCTCTCTTCGTGTCTCTCTTCGCTTCCTATCGCATCACTATTGGTTGTTGTATCGCACTTTTAACCTGTCTCGCGACTCCTTTCGCCCCCTGCATTTTCCCTTTACTGTGTAATGCAGAACAGAAGAGCATCTGAATTTTCCCACTCTACATGCATCTGCTTCAGACCTGGTAATCGCTGCTACTGCTCTACTCTGCTCAGAGCCTGCCGCCTGACTACTGCGGTCCAGCAGTGGTCTTCATCTCTGGTTCTGGAGGGCCTAAACCGTTCAGTTTTAGTTTTCCCGGTAGTTTGTTACCCATATAGTTGGTTGTAAGGCGCCTCTAGTGGCCAAAATATTGTTTTCGGACTTGGCCATAGAAGTTGTCAGCCCTTTTAATGTAATCAGCTGCATACTACTGCCAACTTTGTCAGATGATCCTTCCAAATCAATCAGAGACATTAAGATCAGGAAGGAGTATGTTGGAAGTCCCACCCACTTGACTACATTAGAATGGCTGTTGCTTTCCATGCCGATTGCCATGGCATCTCTCAAACATACACTTACCTGATGTCACGTGTCTACAACGCACCTGATTAGAGGTAGTGGATAACAAAAATGTATATTTCAGTTTCTTCAGACCAAAGTCAAAAAGCTCCCGAAGGATATTAACACATTGATATTTCGTCATAACATAACGAGTGATCAATTGACTCTCTATGTTAATGCTCCCTGTAACTGCTCCCCAAACTCCTCCCTGTATTTCGGATGATTCTTCTTCTGATCCAGTCACCTGCTTGCTCACTGTCCTCTCGTGTCCTCCTCTCAATCCCACTTGACAATCCAAAGAAATATAATTTTCTCTTGACAGATTACTTCCTATTTGTTCCTTCCAGTAGTTTGGAGTGTATTATCCAGAAACAGCATATTCTCATCAAGCCTAACTTGACATTCGACATCCTCATCATTCAGTACTTCACAGTCACCTGTTTTCATTTGTTGTTGTTTTTCTCTGTCCATGATTTCTTTTTCTTTTCTTGTTCATCGTCCGTCTACTGCCGGGAATAGAAACGCAAGTCCAGCTCCACCGTCCAGTACACGGTGAGCCATTTTGAATTCCCTGGACAACCTGATCTCTCCCTCCCTGGTTTACTTCCGCTGCTCCGCTCTACATTTCTCCACCACTTCCTTACGGTTCTGTCTGAGCTCCTTGAGTTGACCTTTTACTCTCCTCAACCCAGCTTCCTCTTCTCCTTCTGCCCCTTTCTCCCCTTATCCTCTATTCCTGAGGCCTGTATCTAGAACAGCTCTACATTTCGTTCTATTTCCCTTCGTATTGTGAACTTCCAATCGTCTGCCTAACCTAATTCTAGCCTTGTACTTTTTCAGCATTTTCCCTTCTGAAGAGGATGTGTTCTATATCTCTTGCTCGTATTCCCAGCTGAAGCTGGTAAGCGGGGCTTCTGCCCTCGCCCCGTCTCTTAGTGTGCCAATGTCTGCTGGTAATCTGACTGTCCTCAGAGATTGAAATGAACACACATATAGGCCAATCTCTTCATTATCTCACCGCCTCATATAGCTCAGCTGGTAGAGTGCAGTGCTGCCGAACTCCATGGTTGTTGGTTCGATTCCCACGGGCAGCCAGCACCAAACATTTATGCACTCAGTACAGTAAACCACCGTTAAATTAGTTAAATGTAAATCTGTGCCATAAGGAGCTAAAAAGATGATTGAAATTTTTGATAGTCTTTTAATGAAAAGAGCTGGAAAAGAGCCATTTCTGCGTTTCTGTGTTAAGTGTGAGGGAGCTAAGATCTGATGGTGGATGAATGAAGCTTTGTCTGAGCTGTCGAACTGCACTTTAGTTTTATTGTCTGCTAGAGTATGTACGTGTCAGTGCTGATGTGTGTGGGTTTGTGGCTTGAGTGTCTATTTGTGTGTGTTGTGTAGATGTGGACTTGTGTTCAGTGTGTTTATCAGCTCTGGCTACATAGCACTCCCTGCTCTCTTCTCATGGCTGTGTGCGTTCTCTCGATCTTCTATCACTTTTTCTACTTCACTCTCTTTCCTCTCTCGGGGTCTCAAGGCTTCTCTCTACTCTTGACCCCCGCCAATGCTGCTGTGTTTCCTTTGAGCTCCTGTGAAGCTATGAATTAACTATTTATCACTGTTGTAAACCTCCCACCGCATTTTCAGCTACAACCATCACTTACGTCATCCCTTCAATCAATGATGTTCGTCGAACAAATGCTCAAAAAAATAAAATAAATAAATAATCTATTTCAAATAGCATTTTGTTTTTTCCCCGCCACTGCCCATCCATCACCGATCCTCTGCCTGTAACCCGCCTAGCCATGGTGGTTGTTAACCCAGTGTTGTCTTCCCCCTCTACCTGCACAGCCCCAGACACCACAGACAAACAGCACCAAAAACAGCATAGTTACCAGCCCCAAAGGAAACGCCCCTCCTGCTCTGGTATTTACCCTTTAATCCTCCCCTCCTATGTCGTTTTACCCGCCTTCTTTTAGTCTGTGTGTCTGTCCTCTCCTGATGTCTTTCCACTCTCAGTCCGTCCTGTCAGTCTTTCTGTCCGTTTTCCCGTCTGGCTGCCCCGAAGCAGCCTTTCTACCTTTCCTCCTGTCTGTCCATCCCTCCCCTCTTTCTTTCTCCTCTGTGTGTCCCAGTTGTTTGTTGTCACTTTGTAGCGGCTGTGTTTGGCTGGATGGCTTTCTGCTGTCTCTGTCAAGCGCGTGTCAGATGCTTTCGGTGGGAGAAAAGCCAGAAATGCCGGGATGTGTCAGAAATGGCTTCCCTGTTAAAGAGTGTCACGGCGTATTACCGATATTCACCAGCTGTCGGTTTCACCATCACCAACTGTTACCGTCTGGGTTTTGGTTTCCATAGCATTGCAGTGTCTTTTATTATTTTCCAGAGGACAGGAGTGGACATCTGAGTCTGTGGGTGGTTGTCTGTCACCATCTAGCTTCTCTAAAGCAGCTCTACTAATCACTGGAATGTGATTAGTTAGTGAAGAAGCTATATTAGGTAACCCAGGGGGGAACAAAAACTCTCCATTCTGTTTCTGTAGCAATGACGCACGCTGTACGGAACATACACACATCAGTCAGAACAGAATCACAATTGACAGATTATATAAGTTATGATTCATGATTAGTTAGGAACGATGAGGAAGCGAGAGAAACAAAATCAGGTCATAGCAATTTAGCTGATTAAAACTTCTCGATGGGTGTAGTTGGGGGATTTGTTACTCTTAGTTTGATTATCCAGGCCTTGCATACTGGATTTATTAGCTCCTAAGTCCCTTTGCATATAGACAAATGCTGAATGACTACTCTATTGAATCATTGCCTTTCTGCACTGATTAGGGTGTTGTCAGGAACATTGTGTTGTTGTTGAACTCCTGGGTGATGAGGGAGCTGAAGACACCAAACACTAAACCCAGGATCAGACCATTTAGAAGGGGGGGGTGTAGGCACTCTGCCATACACGACACCAGTGCAACACATGCGCCATATATCAGCATATTTTTAGGAGGCCTCATAGTTGCCCTTTAATGCTGTGTGTGTAGATGTGTGAGTGTAGCTTCAGTGTAGATGATACATTATTTCCAGCACCTTGCTTGGAGATGTGAGTGGGAGGTTGGCAATATTCTTTATTCGGTTGCTATGACTTCTACTAGTGTAGCTACTAACTGCGGTATTTGGTATTTTGTCCTCCTCTGTTTCACTGCATTATCCCGTAGCAGATGCAGATATGCATACTCTCCCATATAAAAATCGCCCCCATTCTCTGTTCTGTAGAAAAATTACTCCCATAAATGTATTGAAAACGATTTTGAGGACATTTGGGTAGTAGAAGCTAGTAGTTGTAGTTTGGGTAGTAGAAGCTCGTAGTTGTAGTAGTATTCAAAGGCCTCTTGAATGAACATAGTTGTTCTGCAGTCAGGCTTGGTCGTAATGCTGTCTTTATGAAGTGTGAAGTAGGTACAGTAGGCTTGGTTTATCAGTGTGTGACAGCGATAAGCCTGGCTTATAACCCAGGATGTCACAAAAAAACTATTCTTTTGTCAGACTGTCAGTCAGTGAGCCCCCCCTTCATCTCCCCCACCCCATGACCTCAATCTGCAGTTAAACCCCAGGTAGTTTGTTCTCACTCTGTGTTGGTCTCCCAAGCTGTTGCCCAGGGTGATGGTTGTCATGACGACAATGTCATCATCAAGCATGAGACAGCTGGCTGGTGATTGGTCATCGAAAGGTGTCACTTCCTGGCAGGGGGAGCACTCAGATTTGCGTTGAGGGGCTGTGTGTGTGTGTGTGTGTGTGTGTGTGTGTGTGTGTGTGTGTGTGTGTGTGTGTGTGTGTGTGTGTGTGTGTGTGTGTGTGTGTGTGTGTGAGAAA
>JACXGM010027354.1:0-14370 GCA_016801145.1 Umbra pygmaea | reverse complement strand
CCCTACATTAGCAGGAGGCCCTACATTAGCAGGAGGCCTTACATTAGCAGGAGGCCTTACATTAGTAGGAGGCCCTACATTAGCAGGAGACCCCAGCAGGAGGCTCCAGAGCTGCTTGAGCTGCATCCAGAAAATCAGGTCTGTACCTTCTACTGGCCAAGTCGGAGATCTCTGAGCATTGAACAGGTGTGTGTGTGATTTGTAGAAGTAAATGACTCATGTACTTAGATGACCCACTCACACATATCTGACCAGGCACACTGCCACCCTCACGCCTCATCCAGACGCGTCTGCTCTCCCTCTACCCGGCTGGACATGTTTTCCCCCACCTCTCCCTTTGCACAATGTACCGACTCAATCACTCTCCTCTTCCACCTTCTCTCATCCTTTTCTTCTGCCTAATCCCTCCCCCCAAAAGCCATATGGTAACACACACACATACATAACAACAGAGATAACATCACCCGGACTTGTCAAGAGAGGTTTGAACTTAAAGGACACAACATGTGTGCATGCTCTCTCAAAAACTCTCTCACACGCACACGCACACGCACACGCACACACACACACACACACACACGGTTGGCTGACCGGTGGTTGACCCTGGCAGGCCAGCAGCTGTTGACTGTTTGAAGCCTCACTCAGAAAGAGATCACCTTTCATTAATAGACTACAGTTCCCTTTAGCCAATATTACTTAAAGCACAAAAAGACTACAGATAAATTCTCTCATCTGGCAGTGGTCTCAAATCAACCACACTGCTGATTGTACCACCACTCACAGAGTATTAAAGAATACCATGTCTTACCTGCATGGTGGATCAGCCAAGGCCCAGGAGAGACATAAGAGATGAGAGTAAAAGGGAGGAATCAGTTAATATTAACATAATTACAAACAATTTAAGGTAATACTGACATCATTACAAATAATATAAGTTAATACTGACATCATTACTGAGAATGTAAGTGCATACTAATATATTTTAAATAAATTCAAGTTAATACTAATTTCATTTCATAATACAGTATATAAGTTAAAACTGACATAATTGCAAAGAAAATAAGCTGACAGGCAACTGTCACAGAAGGATTAAGGTAACTTTGACAAAAGCAACACAAGTGACTGGAAGAAAGAGGTGCAACTCCTCCCACGCAGAGACCGACCTGACGCCTTACTCAGCGCACCCTACACACACTTGGGCACACTTGCACTGCACACTCAAAAACACCACTGACAAACCTCACAATAAAGAGAAAAACACACAGGCGTGCACACGCGTTAGTTAAACAAGACGCCTGGCATTTAAGCTTATTAGCTTTGTTTCTGAGCCTCACGTAGCACTCCCTTCTATCTCCTCCCCAACAGCAGGCCTTGCTCCTTCTCACTGAAGGTGCAGTCACACTGTGTGTTGATGTTTCTACTGATCCTGGACCAGTGGTTCTGTGAGGGCTTTCTAAGAGGTTCAAGTAGAGTTGAGAGATCAGGAGGTCAAGGCGGTTGGGGACGGGGCTGAGCGGGGGGGGTTGGGTGGCGTAAAGGGGCGGCTAGACGGCTAGCACATGTGATGTGTGCTTTGTGTGCCAACTTGTACAGTGAACAGCACGCCTGCTTGCACACACACTCTTGCACAAGGACACACAAGCAAGCATGCACACACAGAGCCTGGTAGCGTGTGACATTCTGCTGCTTTGGCCTGGCTTCCTCCTCTCAACACCCCCATAAAGATGACAAGGTCCTTGGATCAAAGTCTTACTGCGCCCCCCTGATCTCCTCCCCTTTCCCTGGCCTTATTCTACCCCAGCCCTCCCCCTGCTCTTTGGGAGAGGAGACAGCAACATACCCAGAAACCAGGTCTGGGTCTTTAAAATCCACTACAACCTCTGGTACTGATCAAAGTTGACACTAAGGGATTTTTTGTAACACAAATCATTTTCATAATCACAGACACTATGTTCAACTGCACAAATTAGTTTTCAGGAATATTAGAAGTTTGAGTGTTTTTAGAACAGTCTACAAGCTTCAGTTTTTTAAGTAATAAAAGAGAAATCTTAATACTCTTCAGGATTATGATTCAGGACAGTCTTTAATATTGAAAGATCTGAGTGTTCCTTTGTTAACAGGAGAGTTGTATACATACAGCTAACACTAAAATTGGAAAATACAGAGTTTTTATATGTTGGTTTTCCTAACGTCCCAGATGCACAATTCCAGGAATGACAAGAGAATAAAAAGAAATTCCTAAAACCTCAGTCCCGGATTTCTAGAAAACAAACTATGTATTGTAAGTTCCTGGGATTTTGCCACCATTGGTAAAAACGTCAGTGTTCATATCAGAGGGGAGATGGGGTTCAAAAGATACCAGGGATAGTTCACAAGCTCTTTGGGGAGGACAGAAAAGCACATGCTGTAGAGCTGCTACATCCAGCTAATGGAGAAGACATGCTACCTGAGTGTGATACTACTTCAGCTGCTGGAGAAGCCATTAGCTAACACAGCTCTCACTGCCAAACCAGTGTGTAAGTGAAAGTGTGTGTATGTGCTTTTACAGTCCTTGTTGAGAAGTAGTCATGTATCCAACATAAGGAATGAGAGGGTGTGATCGTTTCGACGTTTCCGACCCGGGAAACAAACTATTGAACCCATTTCTGAGAATCACAGGAGAGCCCTGATATTCATTCTCCAGGTCAGCTTCAGTGACGTGTGGAGAATGAAACCTCAGAAAAGCGTTTGGTTTTTGTAAATACAGATGACTAAACTTGATCTGAGTGTCACCGGCTAGTAACCTAATACCTAATATAAATAAATAACACATACGAATGACGCTTTTCCATCATGTATGCAAATATTATCAACAAAGCAATTCCTCCTGCAGAAAAATGTGTCAAATGCATTAGGTTAAATGCACCTGACGATCATGTTAGCCATGTTCTACGCACGTACGCACGCGCACAAGCACGCACATGCACAGTGGGACCCTGACAGGCTGTAGAAAGGTCCTATGACACCTTTTTGCTCCATGTGAAGCTGTGAGCTCCCAGGCAGCATCTCTACCCTTCACACTCTGCCACACTGTGAGAGGACCATGTTATGGAGCTAAGTGCCTAGGTGTTACCTCAGCGCCTGAGGACAAGCACCACCACTCTGGGAAAATGAAAGTGCTTTTGACACAAAAATGGAGTCCAAACACAGCGGCTGACACGCTACATTGGCTGCTGGAGGAATGGACAGCAAGACAATTTCTACTATTCGGTCCAAGAAAGGGCAGTAAAAGGCAAGACAACAGTCAACATGTCATGTCCAAATTTGACGCACCACCCACCTGGGCCAATCAGTGTCGTTTAGTTGTTGCAGTACATCTATGTGAAGGTGCATTCACCCATTGTTAGTGTAAACTGTACCAGTGGTGTTTTCTTTGAGCATGTGTGCCAAATTTCATCCCTCTTATCGGTCATTAATATCTGCACATTTACTTCCATGACTAATGAAAATATTAGGGCTGTAACGATATGTGATATGAAACCGAAATCGCGACACTCAGATCCACAAACCTGTGTCACGGTCTGAGAAGGCAGAATCGCGACACACCCCTTCCAACTCTCAGAGTTGCCCTTCCTGTCCAGATCTAATGATATAATAAATCACATCTTTAAATTACTATTAGTATTATTTGATGTGAACATCATAAAATAGGTAGACCTACACCACAAAACTAGTTGATGATAAATTATTATTTTTTACCTGTAAGCATCCTCCAGATACGTGTCATCTGATTACCTTTCCAATCATGTGACGCCTACCTGTAAAAGTTCAGCAAGTTGAAGAACGTGTCCGCAGATCATTAAAAAGACTTAAATAATCTCAAAGAAATTCGACATTCATGCTATTTTCGTTTAATTGTACACTGCTCAAAAAATAAAGGGAACACTTAAACAACACAATGTAACTCCAAGTCAATCACACTTCTGTGAAATCACACTGTCCACTCAGGAAGCAACACTGATTGACAATCAATTTCACATGCTGTTGTGCAAATGGAACAGACAACAGGTGGAAATTATAGGCAATTTGCAAGACAACCCCAATAATGGAGTGGTTCTGCAGGTGGTGACCACAGACCACTTCTCAGTTCCTATGCTTCCTGGCTGATGTTTTGGTCACTTTTGAATGTTGGCGGTGCTTTCATTCTAGTGGTAGCATAAGACAGAGTCTATAACCCACACAAATGACTCAGGTCTCGCAGCTCATCCAGGATGGCACATCAATGCGAGCTGTGGCAAGGTTTGCTCGGTCTGTTAACGTAGTGTCCAGAGCATGGAGGTGCTACCAGGAGACAGGCCAGTATATCAGGAGACGTGGAGGGGGCCGTAGGAGGACATCAACCCAACAGCAGGACCGCTAGCTCTGCCTTTGTGCAAGGAGGAGCAAGAAGAGCACTGCCAGAGCCCTGCAAAATGACCTCCAGCAGGCCACAAATGTGCATGTGTCCACTCAAACGGTCAGAAACATACTCCATGAGGGTAGTATGAGAGCCTGACGTCCACAGGTGGGGGTTGTGCTTACAGCCCAACACTGTGCAGGATGTTTGGCATTTGCCAGAGAACACCAAGATTGGCAAATTCGCCACTGGTGCCCTGTGCTCTTCAAAGATGAACGCAGGTTCACACTGAGCACATGTGACAGATGTGACAGAGTCTGGAGACGCTGTGGAGAACGTTCTGTTGCCTGCAACATCCTCCAGCATGACCGATTTGGCGGTGGTTCAGTAATGTTGTGGGGTGGCATTTCTTTGGGGGGCCGCACAGCCCTCCATGTGCCTGCCAGAGGTAGCCTGACTGCTATTAGGTACCAAGATGAGATCCTCAGCCCCCATGTGAGACCATATGCTGATGCGGTTGGCCCTGGGTTCCTCCTAATGCAAGACAATGCTAGACCTCATGTGTCTGGAGTGTGTCAGCAGTTCCTACAAGAGGAAGGCATTGATGCTATGGACTGGCCCGCCCGTTCCCCAGACCTGAATTCGATTGAGCACATCTGGGACATCATGTCTCGATCCATCCACCAACGCCACGTTGCACCACAGACTGTCCAGGAGTTGGCGGATGCTTTAGTCCAGGTCTGGGAGGACATCCCTTAGAAGACCATCTGCCACCTCATCAGGTAAAGACGAAAGTATTTGATACAATTAGTTCATTCATTTAGATCTAGGATGTGTTATCTTAGTGTTATCCCTTTATTTTTTTGAGCAGTGTATTTTGTCGAAAGAAGCCGTAAGCGCTTTGTCGCAGCAACATTTAGTTAGCAACTGCTGGCAGATTATAGTAATAGCAGGTGATTGCGGCAGCTCCATTAGTTTACCTCACAGCAACGCAGCTACTTTGTTCGTTAGTTACCTTATAAGCTTTGTCTGTTTGTGAGTCTAGTTTATGACATTTTATTTGTGTCCTTGCAGCTTTGTTTACTGAAACATATTCCTTGTGATCTGTATTCAATTGCGCATCTCTCTCACAACCTCAAAGCAACGAAAATAACCACCCACTTTTTGAGCAGTTAATCTCCACATTCTCGTTCTGTTTCATTAGCGCAGACAGTGTGGAGCCATGTATTACTTTTGAACAATTCTTTCTACCGACTGAACAGCCAGGATTTGTGGAGTTTCTTCTTATTAGTTTAAACTGCGGGTCGCGAGTGTGAAACAGAAGCCATTTAATTTACTTTGTAAATGTAAGAGAACTTGATTGAAGAAGTTTAGTTTAGTTCCGTTTGTCTTTAAACAGTATTTAGTTACAAAGACAACATAAGTTTTATAGCTTTGGCTATTAATTTATTTTACTTAGGTATATAGTGTTAATCATTTGCATAGTTAATATTGTTCTTTGGTCAGTTTATACAGGTTTTTTAAATGTTATTTACTAAAAATATCATTTTTTTCTCTCACCCCCCCAAAAAAGAATCAAGGTTTGTATCGAATCGTGGGTCAAAAACCGTGATACGAACCGAATCGTGAGTTTGGTGTGTCGTTACACTCCTAGAAAATATATATATATTTACAGGTTCTTTGTATAGAACAAATACAGTGGTGCTTGAAAGTTGAGAAAAAAATATTAAACGTAGGGGAAGTGGTCAGCTGTGGGAACAGGCATGTGATGATGAGGATGATGCATGTGAGTGAGATTGTTCTGTTATGATCCTGATGGCTAAACGCTAATACCAGTGGAAAGAGAGGCAGTGGAGTGGTAGAGGTTAGGAAAGACAAACTCTAAACTTAGTATGTACTGTACACAGAATACCTTAACCTCAGTATAAAAGCAGAATACCATTATCTCCTGGCCGAGTTTGGTGTAGTTGTATTATCTCCTGCCTGAGTTTGGTGTAGTGGTCTAAGCTCCCAACTTCAAACTCTCTGGCAACAGGGGTTCGAGCCCCGTGACTGTCTGTACCCTTCCAATCTATTTCCATCTACATACCCGTCTCCCTGACCTATGCTTTCTTATTGTCCTGTCAATAAATTAATTAAAAAAGACCCCCCCAATACTAATAGATTATATCAGTTTAGAATATCCTAACCTTGGTGTATACACAGAATATCCTAACCAAACTATGTGAACAGAATATCCTAAACTCATAGAATACCATATCCACAGTAAACAGCTTTGAAGGAAATTCAAGAAATATTTCATACAAATATATAATATAGTATTTTAAAAACATTACCCTAGAGTGATTTTTCAAATACACTGCCTTTTCTGCCTTTTTTTCCTGAAAACAGACGAGAGTACAGTTTGGGTGCTTCTATTTCCGTTTATAGTTGAAATACCACAAGGTCCAGAATTCAATGCAAACTGTGCACCTGCACCTTGCTAGTCAATTCGGTGAAGTTGAATTTAGCGTAAGCCGCGGTCAGTGAATCTTAATTGGGGATGCGGGCTCACATTACGTTCGGGACCAGAGTGAATGGATCTTAATTGGGGACACCGGGCTCGCATTATAGTCCGGACTGCGGGAAACAGAACGGTATGACACAATGGATTTGGTGCGCTACACACCGTTCCATTCACTCCGGTCCCAAAGGTAATGCCAGCCCGGCGTCCCCAATTAAGATCCACCAGATACAGATTTAACCAAAATCTGTCACTGATACATTTCAATTTTTTTATTGTAATTTGTACAAGTTCATAATTTGTACAATTGGCTAAGCTAATAGGTTGTTGCCATATGACCTAACAAACTTCACATCTTGTCTACAGACAGTTTTTAAATATTACTGACCAAGGAGATCAATCACCTATCTGGTTAACATGAATACATACCTATGAATATTCTGCAAATCCTCATAATTCATTTTACATTTTACAACTTTTTCCACAAATTAGTATCCACAACTGGCTAAGCTAATTGGTTGTTGCCATAGGACCTACCTAACTTTCCTAACTATCTTGTCTGCCGACATAAAAAATATTATTACTGACCAAGGAAATCAATCACCTATCTGGTAAAAATGTATACATGCATTATATAATTTGCCATTTTTACAACTATTTCCACAAAAGTTCAATGATTACCTGTTATTGTTACACAGTCTGGACCTGACTGGTTTGTCCAGTTTTTTCAGGAAAATGAATCGAAGATTTCCAAAACACCTTGGTCCATGTCAGATGTAATCATTGTCTTGGCTGAAGATGGAGCAAAGCAAAAACATTTCCTTGTCCCACTCTTTACAACAGAGACTTTCTGTCTCTGTTGTCAATGAGAGTCCGACCAATTCAGTCGATAAAGTTGGTCAGGAGCCCTTAACATATTTCTTCTGCACTGTATTCCAGCTTAAACTTATGGTTGGATATTACCAATCGATAATACTTGATCAAAGTTGAAAGTCTCCAGCTTTTCAAATATTTCAAAGGCACTCTCCATCGTTAAAAAAAATTCTGCTCTAACTCAGAAAGCAATGCGTAGTATTCCCACACAAAGTGCACACTTTTAGTATCCAATCAACAAGATTCAGGGTCATGAGGTAAACGAGATAAGAATACTGTAGTTTCAAAGAGTAACTCAGTGACATAAATGGGATACAATTCACAAACTTACGGGGGCTGGTTTGAGAACTTCAAAACGCATTGAAAAGGTGATTTTAGTGACTATAGTGTCAAAACTTTGACCTGGAAAACGATTTTAAGGTGCTTGATGGCTGGAGTGTTCCTTTAGGGTTTTCTGAAATCAACCCCTTTGAAAACCTCTAGAATGTAATCAAGAAGAAAATGGATGGACACAAGCCATCAAACAAAGTCGAGCTGCTTGAATTTTGTGCCAGGAGTGGAATAAAGTCAACCAACATCAATGTGAAAGACTGGTGGTGCGCATGCCAAGGTGCATGGAAGACAATTAATATTATTATTATATTATTATTATACAATTATTCCACCGGAATACTGATTTCTATACTCTTCCTAAGTCAACATTTGTTGTTTAAAAATGAATATTAAAGGTGCTATATGTAAAACGGACAGCCAGCATTAAAAAATGGGTACTACAGTTCAAATTCAAAATACCTGAGTTGTATCCCTCCCCCCTCCTCCCCAGAATCGAATCTAATGTGACGAACAGGATCAGCGCAATCATGACAAGCGAACCGTGTTTTACTACGTCTATGGTCATGGAACCGTTTAGAAACATGCAGAGTTTTTTTAGATTGTGTAGAATCTCTTTGATCTCGTTCTTTTGTTTGCTGCTTCCATGGCTGTAGCGCAGTGGGTTTGCGTTTTTCACAGGTATGCCTGGCAATCCGTTCGTGCTGTCAAAATGGGCAGTTGATAACAACACACAGGCCAAAACATAAACATAAATTCCGTCACGGAACGTACTTTTCCAAAAGAAAAAAATACTGACATTAGCATTGTTTTCAGAAAATATAGTATTTTAGCTTAACATGTTTCCTTAATATCTGATGAGGCATTGGCGTCATTTTTGGATTTATTACAGTACATGTATTACATATAGCACCTTTAACTTATTTTTTTTGCATTCGTCAAGGTCTGACATCACTGCATCAGTTTGTTTTCTTACAGTAGTCATTTTCTGCAAATAAATGCTATGAATTACAATATTTTTATTTACAATTTGGAAAAATTTTTGTCAGTAGTTTATGAAATCAAACAAACATGTTCATTTTACCCAAACACATACCTATCAATCGTAAAACCAGAGACACTGATGATATTGCAGTGGGCTCTTAATTATTCCCAGAGCTTTATAAGAAAAATACTAAAACCTTAGTTAATAAACAGACAACAATAACATCAATACATTTGGTGACCATGCCTCAACCACCCTGCACTATTCGTAACAGAGCATGCTGGGAGTTACGTTAATTAACCACTCATCTATTGGGCAGGGCTAAGGTTCAATTGAGTTTACGTGTGTGTGTTGTGGGAATACCTGTCCTGAAACCCCAGAGCGACAGAGACAGAGAAAAAGAGAGAGAGAGAAAGAGAAAAAGAGAGAGAGAAAAAGAGAAAGAAAAAGAGCAAGAGCAGGGAGTGATGGGCTGAGGGAAGGAAAAACAGGGGGGGTATGGAGAGACCAAGGGAAGGAAGGGTAATTAAGTCAATCAGTTTGATGAGGGGGATGAAAGGAGGGTGGGAGACAGAGGGAGCGGACCCAGATCCAGGACTGGGGGGGAGGGTCCAGAACAGATGCTCTCTCAGTCCCTCTTTATCATTTTCTCTCTCCATCTCTGACTCACTCTCCATTTTAGAATTCTCTGTTACCAAACAATATTAACATGTCCAATCAATGATGATGCAGATAATAACAGAACAAATATGGATACCAACTAACAACTTGTCAAAAAATACATTATGGAATGATAATGATTAATATTATTATTATTAGTTACAGTGATCACATTATATGCCTCAACACTCTCTGTTTAGGGGTACATATAATTCAAATTTACTTTGATATTTTATCCTTTAAAAACTCCTCTGTATGGTTACCTTTTGGCATTGTTACCCCTCTGCTTTTAACCCAACACCTCCACATTTACGAAGTGCAAGAGGCTGCAACATTGTGTACTCAAGGAGCAATTAGGGTTATATTCCTTGCTCAAGGGCAGAACGACAAAATATTTTCGAGATAACTAAAAATTATCTCTGTCCACCTCTCTATCCCTCTTTCTTTCTTTTTCTTTCTCTCTCTCTCAGACCTTGATCTCTCCCTTGTTCTACACACTGATTACCTTACTTTCTAATCAGCGGCTGATTAGTTTCTTTTAAGCTTTGAGGAGAGCCAATAGGAGTTGAGATGTTCTATCCGGAGGTTGCTCAATGGATAAGATTGTTCGTGTTGGAGTTGCTATGCATGTGAGAGTAATGAACAAAGAGAGATCCGCTCAGCTCTATTACCGGTAGATGTTATTCAATAGATACAGCTATAAGGAATTATGTCTTATTCCTGGGTTAGCCTGGAACCACCCATCAGATAAGACCACAACAATCAGAATTAAAGAAAATTTGTAAACTTAAAACATTTCAAGGGTTTATAATAGCTGTTTATAACATACAGTGCTATTCACAGAGCTTCACTTTTTCCACATTTTGTTATGTTACACCCTATTCTAAAATTGATTAAATTAATGATTTCCCTCAAAATTCGACAAACAACACCCCATAATGACAAGCTAAAAGATATGTGTATGAAATCTTAGCAAATTCATTAAAAATAAAAATGAAAAAAGCACATGTACATAAGTATTCACAGCCTTTGCCATGACACTCAAAATTGAGCTCAGTTGCATCCACTGATCATCCTTGAGATGTTTCCACAACCTGATTGGCCACCTGTGATAAATTCAGTTGATTGGACATGTTTTTGAAAGGCACACAACTGTCTATATAAGGTCCCACCAGTAACAGTGCATGTCAGAGTGCAAACCAAGCCATGAAGTCCAAGGAATTGTCTGTAGACAAGGATTGTATCGTGGCACAGATCTGGGGAAGGGTACAGCAAGATATCTGCAGCATTGAAGGTCCCAATGAGCACAGTGGCCTCCATTATCTATAAATGGAAGAAGTTTGGAACCACCAGGACTCTTCCTACAGCTGGCCGCCCAGCCAAACTGAGCTATCAGGAGAGAAGGGCCTTAGTCAGGGAGGTGACCAAGAACCCGATGGTCACTCTGACAAAGCTCCAGCATTTCTCTGTGGAGAGAGGAGAACCTTCCAGAAGAACAACCATCTCTGCAGCACTCCACCAATCAGGCCTGTATGGTAGTGTCCAGATAGAAGCCACTCCTCAGTAAAAGGCACATGAGAGCCCACCTGGAGTTTGCCAAAATCCCTGAAGGACACTCAGACCATAAAAAAAAAAACTTCTCTGGTCTGATGAAACAAAGATTAAACTCTATGGCCT
Source organism: Umbra pygmaea (assembly GCA_016801145.1). Classification (NCBI taxonomy): domain Eukaryota; kingdom Metazoa; phylum Chordata; class Actinopteri; order Esociformes; family Umbridae; genus Umbra; species Umbra pygmaea. The sequence continues at coordinate 2,967 of JACXGM010027354.1, read as the reverse complement.
AAATGGCATGGGTCATGTCTGGAGGAAACCAGGAACCACTCAACACCTGGCCAAAACCATCCCTACAGTGAAGCATGGGGGTGGCAGCATCATGCTGTGGGCATGTTTTTCAGCAGCAGGAACTGGGAGACTAGTCAGTTCCGAGGGAAAGATTAATGTAGCAATGTACAGAGACATCCTTTCTGAAAACCAGCACTCTGTACCTCAGACTGGGGTGAAGGTTCATCTTCCTACAGGACAACGACCCTAAGCACACAGCCAAGATAACAAAGGAGTGGCTACAGGATAACTCTGTCCTTGTGTGGCCCAGCCAGAGCCCAGACTTGAACCATGTCATTATGGGATATTTTTTTCTAGAATTTTGAGGGAAATAATGAATTGAATCCATTTCAGAATAAGGGTGTAACATAACAAAATGTGGAAAAAGTGAAGTACAGTGAATACTTTCCAGATGCACTGTAAATTTTAACACCTATCAAGAGCTCTTATTCAATCCTGGTTCTATAAGTATGTTAACACTTTTTATTTACAAATCAGAGGACCCCAAATGGTTCAGGGAAACATCCACAAAATACCTTGTTGATAGACTGACATGTTGTCCAACACTATCCAACACTGATTAGCCAGTCCTGTAGATAATCCACTGCAAAGGAACTGGCCCAGACACATTCACTAGAATACTGGAAGATTTATCAAATAAGCTTGGCAGTTGCCACCCGTTTCTCCCATCCTTCTTTCTCAAAGGTGTGTGTGTGTGTGTGTGTGTGTGTGTGTGTGTGTGTGTGTGTGTGTGTGTGTGTGTGCACTTTCCACTTACCCAGTCACACATTCAGACCACATGGGTTAGGTATAAGTTAGGTACATGTATGCAGATTAGGGGATACAGAAAAAAGGGAATAATTTCACCCCCTCAACGATTGTAAAACAAACATGTTTTGTGTGTGTGTGTGCGTGCGTGTGTGAAGAGCAGTTTGGACAGCTTGCAGTGACACACGCACACACACACATGTGGGCAGCCTGTTTAATCCCACCCCCTTCAACAAAGAGATAGTGACAGAAATAGAGAAGAACAGAGACAAAGAGAGAGAAAGCTGTTATAAAGCATGTGTAAAGAAGGGACAAGGGGACGTATGGTGTGGTCAGCGTGGGGCCAGAGTCTTCATTACCTCAGTCAGGGACTCAGGCCTATGTGTTACAACAAGCTCTTCCAATCATCCAGGCATGTGTTGCTAAACTCTGCTAACGAGCAAAACCCACCTCCTGCAATACTCACTCATTATCTCACTCACTATTTAGGTTCTGCTATCTTATCTCCTAACCCCAAGTGTAACGTTTAACCTAAACTTAACCCTATGCCTAAAATAGCTTTTTCCATCCTGATGACCGAGCCAACTCTACTAGCCTTTTTGGGACATGACGATCCTTAGAGGAAAAGTAAAACCAGGACATAACCAAAACACAAGAACACGTCTTACCTTTCCAAAAGAATTAGGAAATCAAACGAAAATGTGAGAGATGAAGTGAAGGGGGTGAGAAACAGAGAAGGAGGCCATGTCATCTCCGATCACGGAGAGAAGGTTTTTCACAGCAGCTATTTCCAGGGAGGGGGAGAACGAGGGCAGAAGCTGGCCATTAAAACCCTGTTAAAACACTTCTGATGTTGTCAGATGCAGGGGGGGGCTGCACGGACTATCTGCCTCACAAACACTTGGCTGCTGCTGTCAATACTATGAGCAGCAAGGTGCAAGATGGGCAACCACCTAATCTCCACATCAAACTTTCATGGCAGCCCCACGACCAGAGGGTGGATGTGGGAAGAACGGGGGAGGAAGGAGGGAGGAGGAGACAGGAGGGGACAGGAGAAGGGAGAAAGATGATGCGGGAGGGAGGCGGAGGGAGTTAGAGAGGGAGGTGCTTGTTATAAGCACTCCCATCTCATGACCTTCAATACCAGAACCTTTTAAATCCATTTAACCCCCCCAACATACACACACGTACACACCCAGACACAAACTCTCGAGCACACACACACAAAGTTGCACTTTCAAAGTTCCGACCTTCGGGCTGAATTACATTTGCAGTGTTCTTACTTACAGTGACCCTCTCATCGCTTTCATCGTCTCACACACACACAGAAAGCTTTCTGCCTAAGAGGATGCCAGGAGAGTCAAGCTCCTGTTTTATTTATTTAATATAGCCGCAAGGAGAAGTACACTGCCAACCTAAGGATTCATTTTAAGGAAGTCCTTTTTAATGGCTTTTAACACGTTTGGTGGTGCAGGAACAACACACCCAAGAAGTAAGATATGCTGTTGTCTTGCATGTCGTAAAAAGGGAGGGAGAAAACACCCACCCAGCCCCAGCCCAGTGGGAGGCTGAGTGGATTCACTGCACTGCAGTATCCCTCAGCACTTCTGGAACATTGAACGGGTACTGGGGAACTAGAATACCAACCCTGCTGGCCGTACCACATTTCAATACTCCACACAGACACGTTAAAGACGGGGCGCTTGACTAACCGTCTTCGGTGTTGTGTCGGCCGTAACATCAGCTCATGTGTCAGCAGGGCGATGTCACTTATTGGAGCCTTCTTGGAGGGAGATGGAGAGACTAGAGAGGAGAGCCTGACTGGTATTGTTGTTAATGTTACATACTGTACATAAGACTGTAAATAAGACTTTTTAACAATAAAAAGTGTCTGAAGTTTGTTTAGCAAGTCAGTAAGACTAATTTAATGGGATTGAATGTACCCACAGCTTGTACCCTACTCAGGAGGGTGGTAAGGTTAAAGAATGCCTCACTGTGTGGATCTATTACTATGCTGAATCAGTCTAACAAATACATTCCTCTCTGGTTTAGGATTAGTCTTATAAACATGGTCCTCTCTGGTTTAGTATCAGTCCTAATACATACGGCCTTCTCTGGTTTAGTATCAGTCTAATAAACACAGTCCTCTCTGGTTTAGTA